>APFE030157325.1:471041-491905 GCA_000404065.3 Pinus taeda
AAATATAAAAGTATTTTAAATAATCATTAATATCCACCAAACAATTAATATATTTAAAAAAAATCAAAATTACTTAAACATTTTTCCAATATTAATTGTTTATTAACCTTTTATATATAAAAAGTGTCTTCTAACCACCAACATAAATTAAATTAAAAATTCATTTCAAAAAATTTACTTTTAATTGATGCATTAAACTTATATTTACATGAAACTTAAACGTTTTAAAAAAAACAAGAAATAATTTATTTTTTTATATAACCAAAAGTAATTTTTTCATTATAGTTGTATACTTTATTGTTTATGATACTACCGTTAGTATTTAAAAGTCCAAACAGGGTTGGAATTTGACGGGCAAAATGCCCATCACAAGGCATTTTGACCGTATTTCACGTTTATTATTTAAAAGTCCAAACAGGGTTGGAATTTGACGGGCAAAATGCCCATCACCGTTTAAAAATTTTAAAAAGCTGTTTTTTGTGATGGGCTTTCAAAGTTCTAAAATGTATTTTTTACTGTTGACTTTTTTGCAAAAACCTCATTACTACCCTCTCAATCAACAGTCTTATTGAAATAAATTAATTTCATGTTATTTAAAGTTATAGGTGTATGTTATTTAAAATTATAGGTATATATTTGATAGCAGTAATATATTATATTGAGTGATTAATAATTAAGTACCGTAATATTTGGAATTTATATTATAATATTTGTTTTTATTTAAATAAATTAAATTTATGTTGTTTATATTTAAATAAATTAAGTTTATTGGGTTTATTAAAATTGAACTTTATCTAGATTTCGTGATATTATGATGGTGGAGAGGATGGGCATTGTGGAGGATAGTTTTTGGTCAACTCCAAAGTTTTTAAGATGGAAATTTTTTTTGAAGTTTTTTGTTTATTTGGTGAAAGAAATCTATTTGTTTTTACTGAAATTGTAACATTTAAATTATCTAATAGAAATCCAAATTGAGAAATTAAAATAGGAGTAGATTGATTGCAATAACAATGAGTTGGGCGTGAGTAAAATAGATTTCTAGATTTACTCATAATTTTTGTATATGTGTTTGGGAGAAGCACTGAATCTCGATGGTTTGGGAGTTATGGATCCCATCCATGAGTAAAACAACCTTTATGATTCAACAAATCATTTAGTCGTGGTCACATTGTTTTTTTCTTATTATAAATATGTGAGAAAAAATTAACACAGTGGTGTGATTGAAAAGTATTTTTTTAATTAAACCTTTATTGATGAAGGGTCGATTTATTATCAAAAAATTTTGATTGAAGAGCAAAATTTTAAACATAACGTTCCTTGACGGCTAACATAAAAACCCAAAACGTCAAAAAAAATTATTTGACAGGTAATAAAGAATCCAAATTCCAACCCTGGTTGGATGGAAAATAGCATGAATTCCAGGATTTGGGTGCACTGAATCTTTGACATCTTCTTGTCTTCCGAATGGGAGAAGGGATCAAGATCGATTTTAAAAGGCACAGACTTGCTTTTATATTATCCACTGCAAAACAAATTTATGATTTAAAATAGATGGTAACATTTGAAATAAAGATTTAAGAAAAGTCTTTCTAAATAAATTGACAATTGAGTATGAATTCTGGTTTATAATAAATAATATAAAAACAATTCTCATCACCAACTTCAAATTCATATGTGAAATTTTAATATTTAAAGTCCATTTACAAATAATCCCACCACTATACTTACCTCAACTACTATTCTTTTCTCAACTTGCAACTTCACGTCCTCCTTACATTTATCATGTCCACGTCAACTAAAGAGTGGAAATATTCAACAGTATCTTTATGGCATAGTCTAATAAGGTGGAGGAGTTGCTTAGAAATTAATGGAAATTCCAATTATATTTAGAGAAAATCTCGCAAGGATTTTTGTAAATTCAAATTACAGTTGTTAAACTTCAAAATTTTAGGTGTCTTAAGTGTTTTTGATGGTGCTTTCCACTATCAAAAACACGATTTAAACACTTCGAGATTTTTTGGATTTTTTACCCAAATTCCGACCACTTTTAACCATTCAGACAATTCCTCCGCCTCATTAAACGAATCCTATCCTTATAACTCCAATGTGCTTGGCAAGGAGTGAATCCACTAGAGCCTTTGGTTGTACTTTCTACTAGGGCTCTTCTTTGCAATGATATGTCCTTCCTCCCTTTGACATTAAATTTGGCCTCCCTTTTAAACTCCCTTAAAGCTTTTAGGCCATCAATATACAATCTAAAATGATCTGAGAGCTTACTTGCGGGCTACTAGTGACCACATTTGTTTTAATTGACTGCGATTTATTTTAATTGACTGTAATTTGTATGGTTGACGCAATAGATTACCTCGTTCCTCGAGGCTCGGGGTTCTACACCCCAGCCTCGTCTCGCTACATGTGGTTTGCGCGCGTGACGTTCCCAACATCTGGAATCATAAGAAACTCGAAGTGCCGCCCATCAATGAGCATTGCGTTGTCGGCAATGTCTCCATGGTGTCTTATGTGTGGGTATGAATAACCTTTTGCACCACATCTCAAAAGACACTCACCATTTCGAAAGACATTGATTAACATTGAGTTAACCAATTACGTGAATAATTATTATTAGTTTAATTAGTTTTTTATATAATTTGATTTAAATTAATTATAAATAAAAAAAATTGAGTAAACTTTATATTTTTCAAAAATATTTGAAGACAAATATAAATTATTTAAAGATCTATGTTCTTAACTATATATATCTGAAAAAAATATTTCAATGTTGATATGGGTTATAAAATAAATATTTTAATACCAATTAATATTATGATATAATTTAAATATTTAAATAACAAAAAAAATTATTTCAATATCATGGTGATGAAATGTCATACATATATATATGACTTTTGAAAAAAAATAGTCTTTATGGTTAAAAATATTTGACGTGGTAACAATATTTTATAGTTTGATATTTTTAGGTATGTGTCTTTTTGTCAAAATCTAACAAAGATTTTCTGACTTACAAGTTTAAGTTATGTACTCTGTAGTGTATTCAAAATACAATTTAAACAATGAAAATTTACGCATTGTATTTTTCACTCTAAAAGAAGTTTGCACCAAAGAACTATGCTTAAGATGTATCTTTACTGGGGGAGCATAGAGGCTCATGAGGGTGATGTGTAATTTCGTCATTGCTCAACATAGAGTTCACAAATGCCACTCCTAAAATAAATAGAAAATTTTCTTTAAACAGAAAATCAATGTCAACTATAATAAAAAACAAAAGTGAATATGCTATGTATGTTTAGTTAGTTGTCCTTATTAAGTAATTAGATGTAAAAGAAAATAGTGTGAATAGCATGTTTAAACCTTATACTTTTCAAAAATATTCCAGCACATGTCTTAAATAAACTATTTGAATATATATGTTAACCAGGTTATGTGATGTATATATGTGTGTGTTAAAAGAAAATATTTTAACGTTGTATATAATAAAATATTCAATGTGGACTATGAATTAATATTGATAGATAATTGAATATGTTTTATTAACCAAAAAAACCAAAACTTATACTTTTCAAAAATATTTGAGCACATGTTTTAAATAAGCTATTTGAATATATATGTTAACCAATTTATGTGATGTATATATGTGTGCGTTAAAATAAAACATTTTAATGTTGTATATAATAAAATATTCAAACTAGATTATGAATAAATATTTTAATATGAATTAATATTGATATATAATTGAATATGTTTTATTAACCACCAAAACCATTTCAATGTGCACTGGTCATATTACATATTGTTTAAACGTTTTTATGTATATATCATATAAAACTTTTGAAAAAATAAGTTTTTTTATGGTCAAAATGTTTGAAGTGGTCACATTATTTTAAAGCTTGATTTTATTTTTTGGTATGTCTTTTTGTCAAAATCCAACAAAGATTTTTTGAAATTATAAGTTTAAGTTATGCAATCTATATAGTATTCAAAAATGCAATTTAAACAATAAAAAATTACATATTGTATTTTGCACTCTAAAAAAGTTTGCACCTAAGAAATATCATCCCTCTCGGCTTATGTTAAATTTGTACTTAAGATGGACTTATGCTAGTAAATAATAAATTCAAAAGCTCAAATGTAATTCACCATAATATGTGGCAATTATTATTTATATAATTATATAGCTTTTCCGAGAAAAAATTTATAAGAAAACCATCAGAAAAATTTGAATTCTTAATAAGGTATTGTTATGTTTAGGTTGTGTACCTTTTTTCTTTATAAATCAATTGTTTCTATTAATTCATGAATGGATTACATCATGGTGAGCAGATTTGAAAAAAAAATAGGGCATCACTACTGCTGAATTTCTTGGCCCGCAAATAAAAGCAGAAAAACATAGATAATAGTAAAAGAAAAAAACAAGAAGACCCTAGCCCAGATAGACCAAAACTATCTAAAAGCAATATACAAACCACACTCATAGTTAACTATGCATGTTACCCAGATCCGAGTTTTGAGGTTAACCACCTCTAAGACGTTGGAATTCTTCATGCACATGTGATTCCTTGTGTGCCATTCTCCCTTCAAAGTTGTCCATCATCTCTTGGAGTTGAATTTGGAATCTACGAAGGGAAACTGACGACTTCATTTCTGTCATGATGTTTGTCTCTAGCGAACTGTTCCACCACAAGTCGAATTTGAGCCTCCAAGGAGCCAAGGGGTGGGGGCAAGCACACTTACCCCTCGGAGACATCGTGAAACTTTTCCAACTCTTCCCTTTCATCGTGCTAGGGCAAAGGTTGAACAACACCCTACCATTATGCACTCATCCCTCTCTTGGGCATTGCTCTTTGATGAAGAATCACCATGCCCGAGAGGCATGGGCCCCCACCTCGACTACCCATCACATTTCTAACTATATGCACAAGTTACCCTCCCATCTAGACCATTGAATTCACTATGCTTTCCTCTCCCCATAGGATAATTTCATTGCAGTCTCCAGGGGCTTCACAGTCCACCCCAATAATGGAGCCTTGAACCATACATTCATGATAAAGTTCTCCTTCCAAATCACCAATGTTGTTCCCTTCCACAGCCATCAAGCTACCACCTAAATGCACATCTTGGCTAAATTCTGTTAAAAGCTTTACCACCCCTCATCAAACAAAAAACCCTTATCTTTGCCCAAATTCCCCAAGGCCATAAAGCAGCGACCACCATGGTAAAGTAACCACACCACCTAGAATTGAAGGTAACCAACCCAGAAGAAAGAAAATTAAAGAGAAAAAAGGCCACCAAGGTCACAAACAAGAATCAAAAACCCCTTCACCCACCCCATGACCTATGACAAAATCCCATCAAGATAGCATAAACTGAAAATTAAAACTGACAAAGAGTAAATAAAGAAACAATAAATGTGGGAAGGAAGGGGATGCTACCCTAGGACCTAAAAAGAGTGAGGACCAAACTTGGTAACCTTCCACCCCTCTAGCTTGCATGATAAATCTTTTTCTCACTTAAGGCCATCGAGAACAAGGCTCCCATGTTACACTTTGCATCGTCTTAGATGATTGCACCACTCTGGCCTTCCTCCCTCCACAATTTTCCTTACACACTAGATGATGGGTCCCACCAATAAGTATATTTTTCGGCTCATTATGAGATCCTACATCCCTTAAACTCTTTTGTTCTCGCATTAATTTACATTTTGTAGCCATAATGTGCTTAGTAGGAAGACTAAAGCGTGCATGTCATATTTCATGGCCTAATGTGGTTAATATGTAGAAAAAGAACCATTTTTGGATATATTTACTATGCAAGGGCAGGTTGGAGGCATTAAGGGAGAATATAGGAGGTTGGTCCATTACATTTAACTCTCCAACTTGACTTGAGTCCTAAACCTCTTCACCAACAGTTTCAATTCCACTAGCAGCCAATCAACCCATGTGCATGTGGAGATCTAAGGGAACCAAATCCACCAATTTTGAGATTTTGGAGGGAAGTAGTCCTCCTCTTAAGGTAGCTTCCCCTCAGTCACCTTTTGTATAAATAAATAGGCATAAGGGCTACTAGGATTCAAACTTTTTGAGTTAGGAAGAGCTATTGAAGGTCAATTACTTGAGATTGTTATATTCATTTTGAGAACATGTATTTGCACTCTCTCTTATATTACCAAAATGTCCTTTCTTGATATGTATTTGAGTTAGCTTAAGAGGGTTAGAACCCTTGGTTTAGGTCCCAACCTAGAGGCTTTAGTCCCTCTCAAGTATTTTTCCTTTGTTCTAGTTCATGTTGTTGTATTCCTTTCCTTGTTTAAGTAGGAGTTCGACTGTAAACATTGTAGTTGCAAGTCTGATCACCACCTCTCTTATGGGAAGGATGATTAAAGAGTCTACAATAACAAGCCCAAAACATGATTTCTTAGAAAATTTCTAGGCTTTGGCTTAAAATTCCTTTTCATGCATGGTTTCTGCACCTTAGAATTTAATTTCATGATTTGAAAAATAGATTAGATGGATGTTGTCATATACCTAGCCTCACATATTAAGGAATGTAACTTCATTATATACTCAAGAGATTTTTTTTTTTTTTTAATACTATATGAAGCATTCTCTAATCTAATTTTTGTTGAAGAATCTAGGGTAAGATGACATTAATGATTATTCTAACTATGATAACTGCTTGTGATGTATTTTTACTTATTAGGATTATCTTCTTATTTATTATAATGTGTTCTTAAATCATCAAACATCTACCAGAGTAAGAAGATCAATAAGATGCAAGTACACAAGATGTAGGTTCCAAGATAGGGAAAATCCTCTCCTCTTGAGAGGAATACCCTTAATATCTTCTTATAGATTCTTTATTGATGAATACTAACACCCTTGACCAACACTAAAGCCCTTCCAAGACCAATATCAATTTCTTAAGAATGTTCTTGTGTCACTGATTTACAAACCTTGCAGAATATCTTTCGGAAACACTACTTCAACCCCCTACACAAATTTTCAGCCCTAACTATAGACCTACAACTTCATCCCCCTCGTAGTAGCTGCTACTTCGCACATGTGGACTAGAACTGCTTCTTATTTACCTCCAATTTCCTCGCTTGACCACATTTGTCTTATGGATCTAGAAGGGGATGTTGTTGGCCCTTCATTCAGCTCTTTTTCACTAGATCTAATCTCCACAACAAAACCATAGCCCGACAATAGAAACCCTAGCGAAAACTTGTTGAATTTTAGCCCTTTTCTTGACACATGTGGAGAGAAAGAGAGAGAGAGGAACCCAAAACACTTCTTCTCCTTTTTCTGCCTTCTTTGCTGCCTCGTTCTCCTTCTTCCTTCACACAAGAGAGAGATGAATGAACGTGTCCAAATGAGGTCAAATTGTCTCATATATATATATATGTGTGTGTGTGTGTGTGTGTGTGTGTGTATGTATTCAAGGGGTACGAATTGTAGCTTCTAGGATAACCTGATAGAATGGTAGGCCGACATGGTCTTGGAAGGTTCAATAAAATACAAAAATAATTATTTTTACAATTTACAAGATGCTTGATGTGGTCTACATATTATCACAATGTCCCTATTTGACTTCTTGAACTAGGAGTATCCTAGAATCACTTTCAACTAGTGCTTGACCTATAAAACAAATTTCTTGGGCAAGGAACCCAAGCTCAATAATAATAATCATCATTTTCTTTCTTTTACAAAACACAAGAATCAAAATTACGTTCCATAGATATGAAGACAGAACCTAGCTACACTTTCTTCAACACTCCCTCTTAACTAGGGAGGTATTCATAAATGGTACATGGCTATTCTCAATACTGAAGATATCTCATAAGAAGAGTCAAACTAGTAATCCATTTGTATAGCATCATTATAACCAACATTGTCACATAGCAAGGCCTTGACTAGCAACTCTATCTGTCAATAGATCAGAGCACGATGTTAATGAGACCAATGATTATAGACACCTTCATAATTGTCTCTAAATGTACATACCCACCCAGGTGTTCACTGAGTATGACCTTCTAGGAATATTGTTATCTTAAGTCCTAGATCCTCAAATAATAGTAATCCTCTTGCCTAATCTTACCTTGGATGCCCTACCACATCTTCAAAGATTATTGGATGCCATATGATTACTCAATCCACCATTCTTTCTTCGAAAATGAATATAATAATGATGTCTCTATCTCTCACTCTCAACTAGGGAAGATATGTCAACCAATCCAAGCTTGTTTCTAAAATACACAAGGTTCTTAATGGGAAGAGATTTTGTCAAAATATCAACAGTTTGATCATTGATGAGGATATACTCCAGCTTCAGTACACCATCTTGTACCAAATTTCGAATGTAGTGGTACTTTTTGTTTATGTGCTTCATCTTTCCATCAAATATTGGGTCTTTAGACAGTCTTATAGAACTGGTATTATCACAATGTATTATGGTAGCATCCAATGATCCTAAAAGTAGGTCAAATAATAGCTTCCTTAATCGGACTACTTCCCTGCTCAGTTCAGAGGCTGCAATGTACTTGGCTTCAGCACTACTTAAAGTCATTGTCTCTTGCTTTCTACTAATCCAAGAGACCATGGAGGATGCTAGGCTAAAACATCCTCCTTTAGTGCTTCTTCCATCCTTCTCGCTGCCTCCCCAATCAGAATTAGTAAATCCTTCTAGATGAACATTTTTTCATTTTTCATACTTCAGGAAGTAGTGGACGATTCCCTATAGATATCTCAATATATGCTTGGCAGCTATCTAATGACCATGCCTAGGATCCATTTGAAATTGATTGAGAAAATTTACTACAAAACATGTGTATGGTCGAGTATTCGCTAGATACATCAAGAAGCCAATCAATTGTCCATACTTAGTAGGATTGACTAGGGTGGATTCATAATTCCTTCACATTTTCAAGTTTGTGATCATCGGATTTGTCATGGTTTTGCATTCCATCATATCAAACTTTTTCAATAGCTCGATCACATACTTTGCTTGTCCCAGGAAGATTTCATTAAGTTCCTTCTGTAGAGTTGTAACTAGGGTCTTTTTCACCTCTAATTATCCCACATTAATAAGTCAATCCGGGAACGTTTTGTTATTGCAAAGACTATCTCAATCCGAGGCTATTCGTCAGAGTAATGCTTAGTAGTACAACGTTCAGAAAATACAAGAGTAAACAGATGCTAAACTATGACTAAATTACTTCAAAAGGATAAAATCACACAAGGCAGCTTATCACTCAAGGGTGCAGAAGTGATAACCCATCCCTCTAGAAACTGATGGAAAGGAAATTAGAGCATGGACCATAGGTCTGGGAGCTAGGCAGCGACTGCTGAGGCTCACTACAGCCTTAGACCTTCGCTCAAACCAAAGCAGCAAATGTAAGTAAATGGAATGGCAGAAAGTAAAATAGAACAGCAAATAGGAAATGGAACAGCAAGTTTAAAATGGAATGACAGTAAATGAAACAACAATCAAAAGAACTAAGTCTCACGAGTCAGAATCAAACTTGCTCTATTGAACCAAACTCACACTCTGCGATGAAATAACAATCTTCTCTCTTAAGGCAAATTAGATGGAATGTACTTTATGGAACAACACTCATTGATGAATTATGGAACAACAGTAATCGATCATATATGCACACCTCACACTAATATAGTAATCTGACAATTAAGGATAATACGACTATGTTTCCAAATAGAATAACATCACTTTCGGATTCCAATAATCGGGATTTCAAATGAGTCCAATAACAGTAATATTCAGTACAGACGCTCTGTAACAGAAATAGCTGGATTAGACTGATAACATGCAATCAACTCTGAAAAGATTCAATCATGCAATGCAGAGTCACTACACGGATTTCCTGAAAGAACCATTAATGAATTAATCGTAGCAGAGCATGGAATAGCACATGAAAAGCATATCAGATTACCGAGCAATAAAGATAAGCAAACCACGCAGAAATCAAGTTATAATGATACAAAAGCAAGTGTCCTTCGGAGCCGAGCCCTTAGCTTCCAATGGTAGACCGCCTTAGATTACTCCAGACACAGAGATGAAATAAACACCAAGTCTTTTATATTAACGCATCAACAAACGTACAGTAAACCAGGTCTCAGTGAGACTCGATGATCAAAGTTTAGTCTGAAAACTGAAAGTTACAAAAAAGTCCCTTTGCTTAATGATGCTGTTCCTTTTTATAAAAGTAACGGCGGGGATATCTACGTAACAAAAATAAGTAAAACAGCGATCCCTCGGGATCAAAGATCCTGAGGGATTCGCCAAGCTGTTAATCCTTTACTTTTCTTTCCCTTTTTCGCCCAATTGGTATCCCTTCTTCCTTTCCTGGGTTGTTCTGCTTTGATCTGCTCGATCTCGTTTGCATCCTGTTCCCTTTTAGATGGACAACAATTATTCCTCCTCTGCCTTTCCCTTTTGAATGGCAGCTCTTCGTTTCCACCTTTCCCTGCATAGAAAAATGACAATTATCAGCGATTAAGATTTCCATGTTAGTTCTTACACATTTTATTAGAATTCTTTATTTTTTTGAGTTCATGATGTAGAAAAGGTTACAAATGTTACTAAAAAGCCACTAAATTGTTTGTCAAAAGCATACCTTTCGAGTGCTCCACACACCCCCTGCTTACCTTGTTTCATGCCCTCATGAAAACATTATACTTGACATGCAAGGCGGTAAGAGAATAGGCCGGAGAGGGAACCTCGTGTGGAGGCCTACAACCGTGATGAGCAACTAGATCATCAAAGAACTGATTTGTTTGACCTGCAGGAATTTCATACTAGGCCTGATATCCAGGTGTAGGGTGCCAAATGATTGGACTACGAAATCGATACCCTAACCAGGATGGCCCTGCTTGCAAAATATGCTCCCCATAAAGGTTCAATCGGTTGGCAGCCAGCTCAATATTTTCGTATTTGAATGGTTCCCTGAGCTGGATGTTTGGGCTAGAAGTCTGGTATCAGAATTTTGCAACATCGATGGCGAGGTCTTTAATAGTCAGAAAATATTCCAGACTGTGTCGGATTAGGTCCTCGTGCATGGGTCCTAATGTCTCCATGACATCCGGGGTTCTCATAAGGTTCCTATGTGCTCTCCATAACAGCACTGGATCTCTAGGCTCGGCTCTCACCCACAAGTCTAGGCTATTTTCCTGTCTCTGAAAAGTGTTATAAGCTCTGATCCATTTCAGCTGATTAACCCCAAATGAAATGAAGGCTTGCAATTGTATGTCACCAACAAAAGGGCCAGGATTTAAGTTAGTTTCCTGGTCTAGCATGAGGTTGTGCAAGTAAAATTCACACAATAATCTTTGAACCTTAATTCCATAATGCTTGGAACAATTTATGAAATAATTAACAGTATTGATTTGGATAGGGGCACCCGCCCTAACAACTTTTATCTTTAATCGTAAATACCGTTCTAGCAAAAATAAAGCATAGTTTTTAGCAGGGGCCCTACAGGTCAGAACGTCATTATACAAAGAACACACAGTGTCCATCTGCTTAATAACAACATCTAATCAATGAGTTACCTTGGCAACCTTTTCTTGCTCCTTTTGCCATCCTTCGAAGGCCTCGCTCTCGGACTGACTAATATTCTGAAGTTGCTACTGTAACTCTTCATATTTCTCTAGGGGGACTGTTTGTTCTCTCATCTGTTCAGCTTCTTGCTGAGCTTGCTTCATCATCTTGTGCAAGGTTCTTGTTTTTGGATCCTTTTTCAATAGAGCCGTAGAGGTCGGGAGTTTTACCTGAACCTTATTGTTATGCTGTTTGGAGTTCAGAACCCGTATTACCCCTGAGGGTGGTGCCTCTGTTTGGATATCCTTACTCTGTTTTTCTTTCTTAACACGAATGAAAGGTTGTTGTGGTCCCCCTGTTATTGGAACATCTTCCTGTCCCTCTGCCTCAATTGGAATGGCAGTCCGTTCTTCAGTGTCAATTGGAACAACAGTCTGTTCTTTAATGTCATTTGGAACGACAGTAGGTCTTCCAGTGGGGTTTTGACCAACAGAGTAGCTATAAGTCCTTCGTCTTCTTGTCCTACGAGATTTTGCTGCAGTGGCCCTTTTTCTTTTCCTTGTCGTCCTTCGTATCCTCAGGTTGGCTTTCAGAATCGGAATTTGCTGTCGAAGCTGGGCTATAGTGCTCAGCAACCTCTGTTGTTTCCTCCTTAATTTCTTGACTTCTATTGCCTCAGTAGAGGGTTCATGACTGACCCTTAAATCTACTCCAACTCCATCTAGAATTTCTTCTGGTGTCTTGGAAACAGATTGTTCCCGATTGGTGTCTCTTATTTCCTCATCATGAACGGGCAGGTTTTCTTCTCCTGCCTTTTCTGCAAGTGATTTCTTAGGTGTGTCTTCCTCCAGAGGTCTGTCAGGGAGGCCTGCTGGGCTGGAGGGTTGGCCATACTCTCCCATACTGGCCAGGATTGCAGCAAATTCATCTTCACCCACAGGGTCCTGCGGCGGGCTGCCCTCTGGCTGTACTACTTCCTCCTCTTGATTGGACTGCTCAGTGACTGCCTTGGAGTGTTCAACTTCTGTTTCTATTTCGGAGTACTCGTCTCCCTCCTCGACTCCTTCTCCGGGCTGCTTAGCCTCGGCCCCAAATTGTTCAACATTTTCTTCGGAAGGTCCTCCATCTGGTTCTGGAGGTTCGTCCGTAATCTCGATTGGCTGGATGGTGTTCTCCTGGATCTTTTCCAACCTCCCTCATATCCGGGCTAGCGGGGCTGATTTCGTTGGTCTCTCAGGTTGTTCGGGTGTACAAGCAACATGTTTTTCTGCTACAAATTTTCTGCGTTTTTCTGGTCGTTCTGGTGTATTTGAAGAATGTTTTCGTTTTGGAGCAACATGTTTTTCTGCTGCCAATTCTCTGCGTTTTTTTGATCGTTCTGGTGTGCTAGAGGAATGTTTAGGTTTTGGGGATGGTGCAGCCAATCGCCCCTCGATCATTGGAATGAACTCCTCCCAGCTGCTCTGCTGTTGAGTGAGACTATCACTCACTATCAATCGAATCAATCCATGGTGGCTAACAATTGTTTCTACATGTTGTTCCTTTCTCAGGCTTCAGGCCGCATCATGCAATAATGAATTTAAGAGTGCAGGCAGATTTACAGAACATTTTTCTTTCAAAACAGCTAAGAGTTTAAGATGACGTCGTCTTACCACATCTTTCCTCCCTTCGCAAGTGATGTAGCTCTGCACTATCTTTTCTAATTCGGTCTAGGGTTCTCCTAACATTGTTGGTAGAACTCCCTTCCCCTTAACTGTCAAGCTTTGGCCTTCATCCCAGAAAATCTCCATAATCTTTTGTAGTCTTTCTTTCTTCAGCGTCCATACAGGTTTGGCAGCTGGTAGTCCCGAGAATTCTACAATTATATCATTAGTGACCACTATCTGCCTCTCTCTTACTATGGAGTAGTTCTCCTGCAGATTTTGCAGAAACTCCAACGCCACTATTTCGTTCGATTCTTGTAGGTGACTGAAATAATTCAACCACCCCGCCTTTTCGAGGATCTCCCGGGCAGCAGCGGAGACTGTCAACTCCTGAGGTTCGCTTCAGATTGCCTTTCCCCATGGTTCCACAGAGAATTCCCAATGGAACAGCAACTTCCTGTGCTGTTTGAGACGCAGAGAGGGTGATCGTTGCAAGCTTTTGGAAAAGAACACAGAGTATGCAACAAAAATGGATTGTGGATGACAACTTTCGTAAAAATAGAATTATCATACCGTTAAACCATGCCATATCTTCGTACACTATCTTCCCCGAATGGTGTGCTAACACATAATCTGTGGAGTAATGAGGTTACCTTCCCCCCCCACGATCTGATAGGCTATCCCAGCCATCAAATAGAGGAGCAGCAGCCATTCTGTAACCAAGTCATAAAGGAACAGCATATGAAATTATGCCATGTTTTAGATAGACAACGAAATACCGAAATCGAGGCAAAAAGGTGGATCGTGTTTTACATAAGAGCCTGTGTGATATGATGCGAGGCCGGGGGATGGGACGTCTGTCTATCGTATGAAATCTCTAGCGGTCATTGTTAGTTCCGTTGCCATGATTGGTGGTAATGAGTGTTCATGCGATGTATACATCGGGACATAGAATATGATCTATTCATAGGATATAAGAGACAAAGAAGTATTGATATCATACCTATTGGTGTAACCATTACGACTTCAATACCATTAACAAAGCTCTACTGCCGACAGGTGTTCATAACCTGGCAGAGTTGTTTATTTCACCCCCGGAACCATGATCCTTTGTGTGTATTGTGAAGAGTATTTTGTCAAAATGTAGGCCATTATGCTGGCTTGATAACCAGGTAGCCATAATGCCATTCACAAGGTAGGTGCGAAACGTGGGCACGCCGGCTCGTGATGAGACCCCCTGTTCCAAGGTCTGTTTATTTAGTGTACCTTTGGACCATATCCCTGGTGTGGTGGCCATAATGGGAATGCCACTTCGCTTCCATCCTTATGATCATGGTAGGCTGGCTCTTGATGAGACCCCCTATCCTGCATTCGACAATTGATAATCCATATTTACTTTTTTTCTTTTTGCAGATAACTTTTTCTTATTTATTCACACATAAGGGTGGTTCAACACTCCTTAAGAGTGGGAATGGTGGAAGAAGTCTTATCATCCCAACAGGAAGATATAAATCCTCTACTCTTCTCCCTAAGTAATAATAAAAAAAAAGTTTTTTTTTTTTTTTAGGGAAATCGTCATGATAAAGATAACCAACCAGAGCAACGGTAATAAGACAATGACAACGAAGATGAGAAGTAAGTGTGTCCCTCCTCTTGTCCTCTTATCAATACTAGGCCTTATAAAGATAGTGATCTATGATCCGCTGACTTCAGTATGTCATGATTTATGTTCATTGCATAAGTGCATCGCTGTATCTTAAAGACTGGAGAGAACATGGGCGAAAAGCATTCTCAATATCATCAAAGAGAGCAAAAACATGCTGACAATGTTCCTTTTGAAAAAGGAATAGCATAAAACAATCCATGCAAACAAATACTTGAGATGCCGTTTCTTTAAAAGGAACAACAAAAATAATCAACAAAAAGAATGTTGTTCCTTTGGAAAAGGAACAGTAGAAGAGCAAAAATGCTGTTCCTTTTGAAAATGAACAACAAAAAATCACAAATGCTATTCCTTTTGAAAAGGAACAGCAGAAAATCACAAATGTTGTTCCTTTTGAAAAGGAACAGCAAAAATCACAAAGGCTGTTCCTTTTTAAAAGGAACAACAGAGAATCACAAATGATATTCCTTTTGAAAAGGAACAGTAGAAAATCACAAATGTTGTTCCTTTTGAAAAGGAACAGCAAAAAATCACAAATGTTGTTCCTTTTGAAGAGGAACAGCAGAAAATCACAAATGTTGTTCCTTTTGAAAAGGAACAACAGAAAATCACAAATGTTGTTCCTTTTGAAAAAGAACAGCAGAAAATCACAAATGTTGTTCCTTTTGTAAAGGAACAGCATAAAATCACAAATGTTGTTCCTTTTGAAAAGGAACAACAGAAAATCACAAATGTTGTTCCTTTTGAAAAGGGAACAGCAGAAACACAACAATGATGTTCCTTCTGAAAAGGAACAGCAGAAACACGCAAATGTTGTTCCTTTTGGAAAAGGAACATCAAGGACACACAGAATGCAAAAATCAAAATGAAAAAAAAAAGAGAAAGATCAATGAAAATGTTAAGAAAACATATATACAAAAACTTATGTACAAGTTATAGAAAAAATGAATTCCTTACTGAATTATAGGTGAGGAAGATTTTGCTTCCTCTCCTAAAATTTCCATATCAGTGTCTCGACGTATCTGCTGACAGAAGAATTCCCGAGTGAGTGGCTTGCGATAGAGACGAACTCGGTGGCCATTTACCTTGAATGCATATCCAGAACCGTTGATTGTGATCAGAGTGAGGGTCCCATTATCATGTACTTTCTGGATTTCGTATGGTCCCAACCAACGAGTCTGAAGTTTCCCGGGAAGTCATGAAACGGAGTCATATAAGAGCCCAGTCTCTCGGAAAGCTTGTCTTGATGAGTGCCATCATGCCCATTTAGCTCGCTTGTTGTTGAATAAGTGCTGTATTCCTGTAATGCAGAGAGTGATTTCGTCCAATCATTAATCTGCTGTAATCGATTGATTTGTGCTCACTTAGATCTAGGCCAACTTCCTGTGCAGTTCGTAGCGTTTGGATTTCGAATTCTATGGGGAAAATAGGTTGTTTTCCAAACACTAATTGATAGGGTGAATAACCGGTGGTACTTCTCCATGTGGTTCTATAAGCCCACAGTGCTTCAGGTAATCGGGCGGCCCAATCACGCCTATGTGACGCAATGGTTTTTGCTAAAATTGATTCTATTACCTTCTTGCTACTTTCTACTTGCCCATTCGCCTGCGGGTGATATGGGGTAGTAATTTTATGTTGGATGTGATAATTGTTAAGTGTTGCAGCTAATTTGTTTCCGGAAAACTGTGGTCCTCCATTTGTAATTATTTCTCTCGGAAGGCCATAACGTACAAACAAATGGAACAGGAACTGTATTACAGAATCTTCTGTAGCTCTAGGCAACGCTTCGGCCTCAACCCATTTGGTGACATATTCTGTCATCACCAAGATATATGTTCTATGATTTGATGATGGGTTGATGGGTCCAACGAAATCAGGATCCCATCATTCAAATGGTTCAATGACTAATTGTGGCCTCAGAGGCATTTCGTCGGCTTGACCAGGTCATCCTGCTCGCTGGCAACTGTCACAGGCTTGGACAAATTTCTTCGCATCTTTGAAAATTGAAGGCCAGTAGTCCTGTCTGCAATACTTTATGTGCTGTTCTTTTTTCAGCAAAGTGTCCCCCACGTCGTCCGTCATGACAGGCTTTTAAGATGTCGAAAATTTCATCTTCTCGAATACATCTCCTAAATTGCATGTCTGCCCCTGTGTGGAACAAATAGCCCCCAATCCACGAAAATCGAGTACTCTTCTGAACAATCTGCTTACATTCATTACGGGTTAAGTGTTTTGGTAGCTTACCTACTGCAAGGTAATTGGCAACATCAGCATACCAGGGTGTTTGAACAGCAACATCAAATAGGTGCTCATAAGGAAATTGATCTTCCACTGCTCCTGCTTCAATTGATTTTGGTATTCGTGAGAGAAAATCAGCTACAGTGTTTTCCTTTCCAGGTCGATCCTTGATTGTGATATCGAACTCCTGCAATAAAATCAACCATCTAGTTATTCTAGCATTTGTGACAAGCTTATTTGCTAAATATTTGATAGCAGAATGATCTGTATCTAAAATAACGGGATAGCCTATGATATAATGTCTAAACTTATTGACAGCATGTATTACAGCCAAGAATTCTTTTTCAGTGACAGTGTAATTTAATTCAGCAGGGGATAAATTTTTGCTGATATAATAGATAGCATATGGTTTTTTATCCTCTTCCTGCCCAAGGATTGCACTGATTGCTGTATCTGAGGCATCAGATGAGATTTGGAATGGTAAATTCCAGTTTGGTCCTCGAAGGACTGGAGCTGTTGACCCAAGCTTCTTTAATTCCTTGAAAGCACGGTCTCATTTTTCTGTCCACAAGAAATTAACATTACCAGTTAGTGCATATAGAGGTGCAGCAACGTGTGAATATTGTTCTATAAATCGTCTATAATACCCAGAAAATCCAAGAAAGTTGCGTACCTCTATTTGAGTAGTGGGGGTGGGGATAAGCAAAAGTATTTGAATTTTGGCCGGGTCTACCTAAATGCCAACTGCTGAAACATAGTGTCCTAGAATGAGCCCTTCAGTCATCATCATATAACATTTTTTGTGGCTTAAGCAAAGCCTGATAGCAATGCAACGTTGTAGGACTTTTTCTAGAGTGTCTAAAGCTGGATCAAAATCATCTCCATATGGTGTAAAGTCATCCATGTACACTTCAAGTCAATCATTTATTAAGTCTGCAAAGATGCTAAGGACAGCCATTTGGAATGTAGCAGGAGCATTACACAGGCCAAAGGGTAGAACTCGATAGGCAAACGTTCCGCAAGGACAAGTAAAAGTAGTTTTATCCTGGTCTTCAGGGGCAATGTGAATCTGATTGTATCCACTGAAGCCATCCAGGAAAGAAAAGAATTTCTTTCCTGCTAAAGTGTCCAATACTTGGTCTATGAATGGGAGAGGGAAGTGATCTTTCTGTGTGGCTTTATTTAACTCCCTGTAATCCACACAAATCCTCCATTTCCCATTTTTCTTAGGTACCACCACAAGCGGAGAGACCCATTTACTATCCGAAATAGGATAGATGAAATTAACATCTAAAAGTTTTTGAAGTTTAGCTTTTACAACATCTTATAGATGAGGGGTGAGTCTTCTTTGTGGTTGACGAACATGTCTTGCATCTTTTTCTATATAAATGTGGTGGGTGCACAATTGGGGATCAATCCCTTTCATATCAGGGTAATCCCACGCAAATGCTTCTTGATACTTTCGTAACAGATGGACGAGCTTTGTTTCTTGGTCCGGTGTGAGGTTGGCATTGATATTTAGAGTCTTTCCTGGTTCAATTTCCACTACTTTACTGTTGGCAACAACAGTCACAGGTATTGTTTGGTCATGCGCATCTTTCAAAGGATCTTCTTCTAGTTCACTATCGAATGGTGCTTCTATCATGAAACACTGTGTGTGAGATCTAGATTCAGTTTGACTAATGAAATTATTGATGGCATCGTCTTCTGTTTCGTCTTTAAAATCTAGAGCCTTCTATACAGTCAATGGGGATCTGATATTGTCAGTAAGGTATGACACATGGCGCTGGTTAGTTTTTATCATTGTAAGACTTGGCTGTGCTGGAGGGTATAGAACTAGATTATTAATATCTAGTCCTCTAGTTATAGTCATGCTTCCCTGCTGGCAACCAATGTAAGCATCAGCAGTAGCAAGCCAAGGTCTATCTAAAATTAGCGGATGTCCATCCAGTCGAGTTTTTGGATTAATTATCAGGAAATCGGTTGGGTGTTCCTAGGAATCTACAGAAACCATGACATTGTATAGAGTACCTTTCGGTCAAACTACAGATCGGTCGGCCAATTCTAACAAAGTAGAAGTAGGTTCTACCGATATAATGCCGAGATTTTGGCAAGTAGAGGTTGTCAAAATATTAATTGCAACTCCTAGATTAACTAAAGCATTAGTCAGGGTCTGACCATAGACTTGAACAGTTACGATTGGATTTCCGGGATCTTCATATTTAATGGGTGTCTCCTTTCCTGATAACAGGTCAGATAATGTACCAACTACTTGGACTCTTGGGTTAGTGGTTTCATTCCTCCTTGATTTTTTTATGCACAATTCTTTTATAGTTTTTGCGTATATAGGGATGTCTTGAATGGCTTGGAGGAATGGAATTCTTATGTACAAATTTTGTAACTCTCCTAGAATGTCAAAGTCTGGATGTTGTATAGGTTGTGGTATGACTAATCGTTCCAGGAAGGGAGGAGAGGATGTACTTGCTTGATGATGGGTCTGCTCCTTATTTACACCCTCTTGTTGTAACAACTGTTCTATTGTTAACTGATCTTCAATGTGAACTGTTTTATCTCCCTTCGTTTCTATTATACGTCCAGATCTTAACTGAAGATCATTGCACTCCCTCAGGTCAGGTCCGAATTCTGATGATTCCATGATTTGGAGGGATTGGACCGGTCTATTATTTGGATTGGGATTGGGTTGACTTGGGAGTTGCGGTCTCAGATTAGACTGGGGGTTTTATTGTAAAGCTGGCAGAGTCGGTTGAGGGAATGGAATAGTTCCTGTTGGCTGATATGTCGATTTTGGCCAGTTTGTCTGCCAAGGTGAACCTTGTGAAGTAGGGGGAATCCATTGTGGAGGATATGAGTTATTCTGCTAATATGGTGGGGTGTAAGGAAAATTCAGCCAGCCAAATTGGCTTGTCTGATTCATCCATGGATTTGGAGAAGGAAACGGCTGTGATGACCAGTTCGAAAATGGGGGTTGAGATTGGTTTTGCCACATACTATATTGCCGAGCATTATACTGCGGAGGCTGGAAAGAAGAAGTTGGGTCTGAAAACATACCAGATTGCCTTGGTTGCCATTGGCGACACTGGTTAATGAAGTATGCTGATTCTGGCTCTTCTTCTGCTTCCTTATATACTTCCTTCAATCCAGGAAGTGAGGGGAAACTCTCAGTAAGGTGATATTTTGTACAGATAGCACATGTTTGAACTGCATCGAGTGTACATTCCTTGTGGCTATTTTTTCTTCTACATCGGGGGCAGAAAATCACCAAATTTTGTTCCGCCTCCATCTGCTTCTATTTAGCCTGCACAATATCAATTTGTGTAGTTAATGTCCCCATAATATCAGTTTTAAAATTTTCTAATAAATTTGCAAGTTCTACACGTGTTACTCCTTCTGTTGATATTTTGTTATCTCTGACAAACTGATCATATTCTGCTGGTTTTATCCTTGTGCTGCCTCTCGAACTCCTGATACATAAATCAATGATGTCAGCAAAATTCTCTTGATAAATATCCCCTTTTCCCATGATATTTAATGTTTCAATCCACTGTTCCTTCATGCCTTTGATCAATGCAGTTTTTAACACATTATCAGGCAGAGGTAGTGATGCATAGGGAGATCTCTGTAAATTATACTGAAAACGTTCTACGTATTCTTCTAATGTTTCATTTGGTCTAGCTATCATTTGGAATATTTCATCTTTTAATTCTCTAGACCTACAATAATCCTGATAT
>APFE030157333.1:0-12349 GCA_000404065.3 Pinus taeda
CTCACAGTCCGTACGACCAGTCGGGTGTTCATTTGGAACTATCCCCTCATACTTCTTCAGTCATTCATCATCATTTGTTTCTAGATATGGAATCTGAAGGCGATGCTCCAGCCATCTCTCCAGAATATTTTGAAGTTTCTACCTCACACACTGTCGAGGAGGAAGAGTTGCCTTTTCCTCTTGAGGTTTTCCCCTATACCAGGGGTATTCCCACCATTTTTCCACCCAACTATGTGTCTTTTCCATAGTTGGTTTCAGGTACACCTAGTGCCTCATCACTTTACCATAACTCTGTTTGGGCATTAGGCACCATGCCTACTTCAGGTTCATTCCTTACGAACACGACTTCCCAACAGGATGTTACCTTAGTCCCGGTGCAACCCACCATTCCGAGTACCCTTGTATCATCAATCCTAGTTACCTGTCAGGCACAACCAACAGTTTCAAAGAATTTTTCAGTCAATTCTTCCATCCCTCTAGTCAATGGCCAAGTTGTGTCACTGCCTGGCGGGCAAAACCTAAATTTTTCTATGGTGTTAGGTGCCATGTGAGTGGCTCACAACCTTACATGGTTGGTATGAACCAACCTTCTTCTAGTATTATTCATAACACTATTAATCCTATTGGATCAAGCAATGTCTAGTACCAAGAGGTTCAGAATCCCGTTGGTCCGTCTGGATTGAAAAATGTTTAGTATCAGTAGCCCTATGGGGCTTAGGTCCAATATCAAACTCCTTACATTCCATATGGTTCCTAAGGAATTGTTAATCAACCTTACACCCTTTAGTCTAGGGAGTACATTCAGTCTGGCTTGTCCACCTTCCAAGGTGGTTATGGCCAAATTCAGCTTGGAAATTTTCTTGAAACTATTCAAGTACCATTGCAACAACAAGGATAGCCTCTAAATAAAAAGGGCAACCTTTGTTTTCACAAGAGCAACCTTTGGTGCAGCAAGGGCTCTCCGCACAACAGCAAGGGCAAATGATCCCATTTCAAGGTCGACTGCAACAACCGTAAGGTCAACCCTTGCAACAGTTGCAACAAACCATGCGACAACAGATGCAATATGCTCCACACACCTCCCAGCCCATGTCCTCCCAAGGCCAACCTTTGCAGCCTCAGGGAAAATTTTTTGCAACCGCAAGGTCAACCCTTGTAACAGCAAAACCAACCAGTGTAGCAGCAACCGTTGTATATGTATCAGTAGGGGCAACCCTTTCAAGCGCAAGGCAAAGGTCAAGTCTTGCAACATCAGGCACAAAATCCTAATGTCCTGGTTCAATAGGTCTAGAATCCTTCTGGCTAAGGGCATTAGGTACAAAACCTTAATGCCTTAGGTCAATAGGTTCAAAATCCTTTTGGTTAAGGGTAGTAGGTACAAAATGCCTATGTCAAAGGGAAACAAGTGTATCAACCTTATGCCTAAGGAAAACAGGTCCAAATTCCTCTTGTTTAGGGACAACAGGTTCATCACTCGTATGTTCAAGGACAACAAGTCCAATACCCATATGTCCAAGGTCAATAGGCTCAACAACCTTTTAACTCATACGTTGCTTATCGGCAACCTATGGTCAGACAGTTCCAAGGTATTCAAGGTGAAAATCCTCCCTATTATCAAGGTAATCTAGAATGGGGGCAACATCAGATGCCATATGGCCAAAATCCCCCACTATGGGCCCAAAATCCTTACTAGCAGGGATGGGCTCCTTCATTCGTACTTCCTCGCTGGTGTGTTTCCATGCCTGGGAGTTGATCTGACCGAGGGCAAAAACGTTTTTGAAAACCCCCTCAAAAAACCAAAAAATTTGTTTAAAACAGGAATAAAGGACATGAAAATGGAGCTCAAGGCTTTGGCTCTTACCTGTAACTAGCAGCTCGGCGAATGACCTCTTGGATCTCCCACAATCTACTCCAGAACAATTGGGGAAAAAGTGAGTAAAAACGCTTTGACAGCAAGGTAAAATGGTAAATGGTAAAAATGTATTTACTTTTTTCCTTTTTATTCATTTTTTCTTGAAAATATTAGGTTTTTGTAAATATTTTAACCTTATTTTCCTCAAGAAGTGGACCATACACTTTACCTTTCTGTGCAATGACAAGTGATGGATGTTCGAAGATGATGATGAGTCACATTTCAACATTTTTCTCGACTTGTTAAGCTCAGATGAAAAGATTGCCAAGTATTTTTCCCTTTTGATTCGTAAAAGAGAATAAATTGGGGGGTCCACTTTCAAGCTCCTTTTCGACCCTTTAAAAGTGAAAATATGGCTGAGCCCTTATCATTTCGAACTCGTTAATGGATGCAAAATGTCATGCACCCAGTATAAGTTTACCCCTTTTTTGGGCTAGGAGGCACTATTTACGAAGAAGGTACTCCTTGACTGAAATGGTGAAGCAGTTCTCTCAAGTATCGTTTTCTACCTTTTTTGGCTCAAGAGACACAAATGTATGAAAAGGGAGCATGTGGAGTTTTCTTTTCCATGTCTTTTTCAAACTCTCTAAACATGAAAAAGATACTAAGTTACACCTTTGCTAGACTCGTTAAACTATTAAATGACATCATATTCGCCATCATGATGAACATGATCTTCTCCTTCTTAGGGCACGTTAAAATTACTAGGTCGGATTCATCCAAAGGATGAACTTACAGTGCAAGCATATGCTATCGCCTTCAATCTTGTGATTAAAAAAATAATTTAGGTACTTTCCAGAAATGGTGGGGGGAAATTTGGAAACCTATCAGTTGTGTCGGCAACTCACTCTTGAACATGACACTTTCCGCTTCATGTCGGGTTGGGATATTCCCCCCTTTTATCGTTGACCTTCTTGGGTTGGGTCATTCACTTTTTCCTTCCATTTGACCTCTACCATGTCATCATGACTACCAATCCTATGGATCCAAAATATGCCAAACTTCTAGTTGTGTCACCGATATGTTCAAGAGTTCTCCTTCTGCAGTTACACTTACCTTTGATTCTTTGTATCATCCAAAATAATTTTGCATCCTTTTGTCTTGCATTGATGATGTGGGATACATTATGGCCCTCCTTTGACATGGTCTCTTCCTATTGACTTCAAATCATTATCCGAGAATTTGATTAAGAGACTCCCTTCCAGTACCTCAGAGCTTGCATGCCCCAATGGAAAGTTCTCCACATTTGATGACATGCTCACATCATTGGATTTCTATCAAATGAGTTCATGGGTGTTCAACTTTAGTTCCTCTAATCACATTCCATGGATTGTTCTTCTATTACCTTGAGGGCCATTGTCATTATTGATGGTTTGTCTCATGTGCGTTAACAATTTACATCATTGACTAGTAATCAAGTAACTTTCTAGCATGTTCAATGTCAACACATCTATTCACATGTTAGAATTTGTACTTTCATCTGGTCGTGTTGGAGCACAATACCGTGGGCTCAAATCACAAAAATCCAAGTTACGAAGTGATGTGACATGGTTATGATGATATACATGTCTCTTTCAAATGAATGGTTGTGACCATACCGTGAGTTATCATATGTGATCCTTCTCATTAATGGATGGTTGTGACCATACCTTGGTTTCATTATGATCCTTTTTGACGAATGGTTGCACCCATACCTGGATCCATTTACATGATCATTCTCTGGTTGGTTGTGTCCATGCCACAATTCATGTATCATTTGATAGAGCTCTCAGTTATGTATATGTATCTATACTTTCTTGCATTTTTTCTGACGATAGACTATAGTTCCCTGCATTGATTCATAAAGCATTTCATCCCTCACTCTAGCTTAGCCTTCACGCTTTAGGGGGCATCTGTTACACAACATTTTGTCACTGTCCTTGTACTCCCCGTTCCTTGATCTTGGAGGACCTATATAGTGAAACCTACATTCTTTCCCTTCATGAAGAAACCCCCATTGTGACCATCTTCATGAGCAGATCAAATCCCTTTTGCACCATTTCCCCTGAAACTTCTATTTTTCCCAGTTTACAAGAACAACGCTAATGACCCTTGTCTTGCCCATGCTGATGTGTCCCTAGCACTCATCAGAGTGACTGAGTTGTTTTCTAGTTGCATCTGTCCTATTATGGAATGTTTTTCAAATTAAGAGCTTGTTGTGCCATACAACAACCCCCCATTTCAGATCATTGAAATTCCAAAATTATAATGTGAAATGGGTCCCTTTTGATTTTTGTTACAAATTGGTATCAATTTAGAGTTCTATTTCAAAAATAGGCTCGAATAAAAGGAAACATTATTAAAAGACATTTTTAAATAAAACCAATCAAAAATCCCAATATAAAGCGATTTATCTTTATCATTGCGATAAAGCGATCGTAAGATCGCATATCGCAATAACAAAGAAAGCACAACTTAAGGGACATCTTGGTTTCCGTCGATGCGAAATCACAATTGGATATCGGCAAAGCATAAAGTAACATGAGTAACAACCCTTGCTTTGATGTGATGCGATATCGGCAATCAGCAATCGCCAATCAAAAATCATACTTAAATGCAAAGAAGCTCCCCCTCACCCGATGCGATGCGATATCGTTATCGGCGATCGGCGACTTACCATGCCCTCATCCTAAGCGGCCCTACCAGCTATGCCCAACGCGATGCGATATTGCTATCGGCGATCGGGGATTCTAAACAAAACCAATGCAATAACTTTGCATTTCCCCGATGCCCAATTGCGTAAAGGGTAAAAAAGCGCAGTTTTTCAAAGTAACAGTCATAAAGGAAGTTTAATATGATTTATTCGTAATTAAGGCCATATCCTTTGGAAAGCCACTCATCCACGTTCAAACTGCCAAATCACCCAAAGCATGCTTCAAATAAATCATTCGGCCATTAATCGAAGCAACTGAAATTAATGAGATTGACAGGCTGTAACGACCATTTAATGAGAATAACAAGCTTAGGATCTATCCATGGATTTGATCCTAAGGCCGCCTTAAGTCGATTGGTTGCTATGAATGCACCTAGATATATATATTTCATTCTGTTCAATTTATGTTATTGTTGCCTGTGTTATGCCTATCTTTCACTCTGTGCAGAATTTTTCCATAGAAACAGAAGAAAGTGGAATGGGCAAGAAATCCAAGAAGACTACAATGCCTACTGCTCCGCCAGCCGCAGGGCAAGCTGTTGCTGATCCAAGTGGAAAGAACAAAGGGCTTATATCAGATACAACATGCTTAGGACTCACCAGGACCACTTGGCAAGGGACTTATAATTTGATTGAAGCAGAAGGGCCAAAGGTGATCGGAATAGAAATTTCATGTGATAACACCAGCAAATCTGATGCCAATTTAAAAGACTTGGACGACTCCTTTCTACAAAGAATAGTGGCTCGGGAGCAAATTCTTCCTTACACGGATGTGGTAAGGTGGGCAATCCAAGAGCTCCCAATTATCAACAGATTGTTTAGCACTGCGGACGGGAGCATTTTCTGTTCTTTTCGAGCCGAAGATCTAAGGCTAATGTATCACTTACCGGCAGAAGAGAAGAAATATAATGCTGCATTTATGGAGAAATTTCGAGTAGAGAACGAGACCGAGTCTGAACAAATTCGAGGCTGGAGACAGAATCCAGCAAAACACAAGCATGAAACCTCAGGTAAGTACTCAGTTGACTCCCTGTGTTCTCCTTACTGTTATGCTGGAATTATGATGTGTAGGCTATGGGGAATGCATGACTCTGCCAATTTTACCATAGAAATGGTTCCCCTAATGGAGGCAGCATGTAGTGGAGAAATTATGGATTGGGTGGTCATATTATCCGACAAGTTAGCCAAAGCCATCCTCGATTTCAGGTCTGACTATCGTGTCACAGAAAGGGTTATTCCGCCATTTTATTACAGTGCCTATGTAATGGATGTGTTGTGTTTTAATTCTGAGTTTCCTATGATGGGATGGAGGTGGATGTCACAAGACCCCACACCCATTCACATATATTATGAAAAACTATGGAAGACTAGTTATAAGCACCACCTGTACCAAATCTTCAACGGTTTTATGTTGCCAATTCATTATTCCATTTTTAATAAGCCTGCCCCGAAGATTTCTGAGCAAGCAGGGGTAGATTTGACTGCAGTAGCAAGTTGGTTTGGGGAGGAGAAATTCACCTACATCAGAGTTTTTGGCAGTCAGGCCAGGCCAAATGTGTTACCACTTTACATCCCCGATAAGCTACTTGCCAGGGAAGTAGCTTATCAAATCAGTGCTGAAGGGGTTACCCAGACCCTGAAAAGAGCTAAAAAACATGTTTGGCCCTCTTTTCCATTACGAATTGGAATTTATACCCTGCATGACATCAAGCATGCAGAGAAGGAAGCTGGGAAAATGAATATGCTCACACTGGCTACTCTACCAAGCAGGCAGTATGATCCAAGGAAGATCGCTTACAATGCGCTCGACCAAGCCAAATTGGCCAAGGTCGAGCACAAGGAAGACAAGTTCGAGGATTTGTTTGCATCGGCGGAATCGCTGTATCAAGTCAAATCGCTTGCCAAAAATGTGTATAGTGATGAAGGGCTAGTTGAATTTAACAGAATTAGAGAACAGAGGTTGCAAACTCTGCCTCTAGACCTATTAGCGACTGTTCCAACAACAACCAGGTCAAGCGATTCTGAGCAGCGAGATAATACGCCACCTCCTAATACATCAAAGCAGTAGGAGGAAGTGCATAGCCAGAGGCAGGAGGTGACCCAGGAAAATGTGCAGCGACAAGAAGAAACCCAGGCGAAGACCCAAGAAGAGAGCAGCTCTAAGAATAATAATGATAAGTTAGTTGATCCGAATTTGCTCCAGCAATGGAAGCAATTCAGTACAGTTATCGATAACCTAGAATGCTTGAAAGATGATGAGGTTTCTAAAGAAGGTGATACACAGGAAGCGACATCAAAACCGGTTTCGGGCGAAACCAGCAGCCTACCCAAACAAAAGAACCAGAGATAATTCCTAAAGATCCAACAGGAGAGATCGTTTTGCAAATTGAAGAGATCCCCCCTTTAGATGTATTTTATAGTCCTAAGCATAAAGTTGTTGTAAAGTGACAGAGGAAAAGGAGAAGAGCTGATCAACCTTCCCCATTCCCTGAATTAACAGTAACGAGCAATGTTGTATGGAAAGAGGAATTTGACCCCTCCGATGACTTAACCAAGCTATCGCAATTTGTTGGAGCATATTCAGCGGCAACCATTGATAAAGCATCGGAGGTACGCAGTTTATTGAAGACCAAGGATCAGGACATCTCTTCGCTACAGGCGAGACTATTGGAAGTTCAGCAGAAGGCAGAGCAGGCAGAGAAAGAATTGCTAGTGCAGCAACAGAACAATAATCAGCTGACCAAGCAATTACAAGAGCAAAAGAAAAGAATTGATGAAGGCGCAATCCAAAGGCAAAAGGAGCTATCGGCGGCACTAGATCAGTTAAGAATATCAACTGAGGGAACAATGAAAGCAAAAGATGAGAAAATCGCTCAATTGACCACTCAAATTGAGCAAATGAAAAAGCTCCCTCAGATAGATGAATTCAAAGCAGAAGTGCTCCAGTTAAATAAGGCATTGATTAATCAGGTTAAGCTACTATGTCAATAGATTACACAAGCAGAACCATTGTGCGAGTTGGTAGCATCCATAAGCGAAAAGGTAGAAAAAGCAAGGGCTGATTTGGATCAGGCCGAAGAAACGCTGACAAATTTTATAGAATGGCAGGATTCCGATATAGGTCGGGCAACTAATCTACTGAGAATTCTGGAATCGCACAAAGAGATATTATTCACAGAATGGCAATCGCAACTAATGAAGGCAGAAAGAGCAATTTCCAGATGCAAAACAATCAGTGGAAATTTGGTTGAATTAGTAAATAATACACTTTATTTATCTAATATAATTTCCCAATGCACTCCAGGTTAGTTAACAGCGACAAATATGTTGGAGCACTCATGCTATCCAGAGATGGAGAAAAACGCAAGATTGATCGCTGGAATCAACAGTTTGACGCAGGATGCTTATTGGTTCTTCTTAATCAAGCCATACAGCCGAAGAGCTGCCTTGAAGTGCCTAATAGATGTTGTCGGGTATATTATACCCGACATTTAGGATGCCACCTTCACCGCCCAATTCAGTTTGCACCTCAACAAACCACCAGAAGTAGAACCAATGCTTGCGACAAGCCAGCTTAGGTTTAAGGGCAAGCAACCTGAGGCATGGCTCACTTCGCCAACTGCCAGATCGCCCCTGAGAGATAGAACGCATTTACTGATACCAATTTAGTAGGATTTTGTTTCATAGATTTTTTTAGCTTAGTAGTATTTATAGACCCTTTCATGCATTTAGAAAGGGTCGTAAATGTTTTGTATATGACTTAAACCCTGAAGTTGCACTATTGTACTTAAGGGATATTCTTTTATGAAACTTGACCAATTATTCTGAATTTAATGAGGAAGGCTTTTATGCAAATGTGCACTATTGTCATTGTTTGAAAGCATTTCTGTGTTGAAGAAGGAATTTTGAATAGCAATTGATATTTCAGATTGATCTGCAGCTCACATGGTACTATTATCTGCGTCTGTACTCATTTTCGTTATATAAATTGTTGTTTAAATCACTCTTGCTATTATCGCTTATATATATATGTGTTTTTCATAGCATTCCTTATGCATTCCACTATTGGTTGTTTATCGCATGCTTCCCTTTCAATCGTATATATGTATCGATGATATAAACAGTGAATGCAGTAATTTGTATTTATCGCTTCATTGTGATTATTCACATGAAGTAATCTTTGAATGATTGAATGTCTCTTATTTATTTTACAGAGTCATTTATATGCATGTTATATAGATAAAGATTATTTAACGCTGCATTCTGAATGAATAAGTTGTTCCCGGGATTAGTATTAGTTTCCCTATTTTCGTCAATAGAATAAGCTAGCCGCCTATCACTTAAGCAAACTATTCATCACCCATCCATCCCTTTTATTTCATTATTGGGAAACTGGTCCCGTTATCTCCAGTCGGAGCCACCATTCCAAACGGAAAGGAGCTGTACTAAGGTCTGGACCGGGTGGTTATCCCCCAATGTTGTGGCAGTGATTTCCTAGGCCTCAACATTTCTGGCGCTAGAAGGAGGGCCAACCGCTATGAATGGCGAGTAAGCCAACACCTACAAACCATTCAAAGAGTAATTCACCCTCCGCCTCTCCTCGGACATCTTGTTCGCATTTTGAATCTCCAGTATCTAGACGAGACGAAGAGGAATCAACCACTGCTGCTCAATTACAACATACTTCAGAACACTTAAGTCCGGAGTCCCCTGAAGTTCAATCCATCATCCAGAACTTCAAGGCTTCTCAATATCCCCTCCTAGATCTGAAGTATCACAAGGCAGTCAGACTTCGCAATTTCACTTACCCCCTCATCTTACCAGACTCCAAAGCGAAAATCTAGGTATTGAACCACCTGAATTTCCTTTACCCGAAAGGAAAAGGATCAAGAAAACCGCTGAAGGTTCTGGTAGCGAAACCTTTTCCCCATCTTCTTCCATTTCATCATCACTTGTGCGAAGTCATACGCCCACTTCACCACTCCATATCGTTGTTCACCAAGGGGCTTCATCTCAAGCATCACCATCTTTTCAGTCTGTACTTCCACCTCCCCCTCAGGCACCTGGAATGCCACAAGCGATCATTGGTAATATTAAAATGGCCCAAAGACCATGGAGAAGTCCTGGTGCGGTTACCATGCCTGCACCTTTACATCCTTTAGCCGATTACCCTGAAAAATGGTTACCCAAATACAATCCAGATGCTGGAACTTCTGCAGAAGAACATATTAACAATTTTATGCTGTCAGTCAATTTAAAGGGAGTCACTGAAAAAGATGTGGTAGTAAAATTGTTTCCCTATTCACTACAAGGATCTGCAGGGTCTTGGTATTTTTCCTTACCCTTTGGATCCATCACAAGTTGGAATATATTCTAGGAACAGTTTCTCACCAAATACGGTGATGACAGATCCTTAGCTACACTTGTCCATGATCTTTCAAATTTAAGGATCGAGTCGAGAGAACCTATTAAGGAGTTCAACTCCAGATTTAACAAACTCTTGAACAAGATCCCCACTGATGATAAGCCAAGCGAACAAGTTAGAAGCGAGTGGTATATCACTTCTTTGCCTTCAAACATTGCCATATTTGTCGATAGGGCCAAACAGCCTACATTGGATGAAAACATGAGGGAAGCACTCGCTGTGGAAAAAGGTGTAATCGCCTTAGAAAAGAAAACTGCCTTGGAAGAAAGAAAATCTAAAAAAGTCTCCTTTAAAGATGACTCTAAGAAAAAGAATACTAAGGATCCATATGACATGGAGGGCCTTCAAAAAGTCCTTAAAACTATGTCGAACGAAATGGTTGAGATCACGAAACAAGTATCAGAATCCTCAGCAAAGAAACCATATAGGAATTTCAAGAAACTCGAGTCCAAACCTCTAAACGTTGTATCATATGCGGACTCGGATCCTGAGGAAGAAGAAGAGGAAGAAACATTTACACCATCTGAAGGAGAAGAAGAGGAAGTAGTTGAATGTCACGGAATGTGGGACTTTATACTCCATAATTCCGATACTGATGCCGAACAAGAAGCCTTTCCTGTCACTGCAAGGATTAAAGGTACTCCCGAACCTGTTCAAGCTAATCCAAAGAAAAGGAGCGCTGGAACCAATACCGTAAAGGAAAAGGTACCTGTTAGGAAGCCAGCCGCGACAGTATCAAACAATCAGCCATCATCCTCTACTACACCTTCATCATCTAAAACATTGGTAGTCTCCGATTCAATGGATTATAATATTGTCGATGACATGAAGAAAACTAAGGCAAATATCACCATGTTTGAACTTAGTAAATTAAAACATTAGCAAAAATTACTACTCAAAGAGTTTAATGTTGTTCCTTCTTCACCTCTTCCCACCACTAAAGCTGCAAGCGACTCAGGACAACTCCCTGCTGGTAGAATTGAGGCAACTGACACTATTCTGATTGGAGACAGATCAAACTCCCATACCCCTCCTTTCCTCTTGACTTATGAAATTTATAATCGAAATCTACACAACTGTTTAATTCATTTTGGGGCATCTTCGAATATAATGCCTGCTTCAGTTTGCTCCAAACTGAATATAGAACCCCAGAAGTCTTCTATTCACATCGTGCAATTAGATAGAACTAAAGTTCAAGTTCTAGGGGAAATAAACTCTGTAACAATCAGGTTATCGGTAGATCCAAGAATTTTCCAAAGGATTGATATTCTAGTCACCGATATACCTGAATTCTATGGGTTAATTTTAAGCAGGGATTGGTCAAAAAAACTCCATGGGTATATTTCTACCGATTGGTCACATATGTGGCTCCCCTATAAGGGAAAGCCCAATCAAATAAATATTGATCGAGAGAAACATATGACCCACACTGTTACAGAATTTGAACAAGAAAATCAGCCAATTGCGTTCAACAATAATATCCTAGGAAACTATTCTTCAGAGTCATTTTTTAGAAATTATATTGCCCAGCCATCCCCTTTCTCAGTCAATAATTTCGCATCACAGATCGAAAACTTTTCACAGACCGACAGGTCTAAATGCGTTAATGTTACTGAGAATGTTGTAACAAAAACTGTAGATAATTCATTCATTATTTTGGTCTTTATATTTTGATGGATCTAAGTCCAGTGAAGGATCAGGAGCAGGATGCATTTTGGTCAGCCCGCAAGGAGGAAAAACAATGTTGTCCTGTAGATTAGAATTTGAATGCACTAATAACACAGCCGAGTATGAAGCACTTGTCCAAGGACTGTACAAAGCAATCGGCCTCAAAGTTCAGTACTTAAAGGTCTTTGGCGACTCTGAGGTTATTGTCAAACAGGTAAGGAATACAATCCATTGTCTTTCGAACCATCTTAGGCATTATCAATCCCTGGTACAAGAACTCACCTCCCATTTTTTAGCATTCAATATATCTTCCATTCCTAGGGCGCAGAATTTCGCAGCTGATTTGCTGGCCAATGTCACTTCCAAGCTGCTCCCTTCCGAAGACTATAGTCCAGATAGGTTTTCAGTAGAATTACTTTTTAGGCCATCCATTCCAGATAATGTAACCAATTGGAGAGTGTTTAACCACGATGAAGACATTTTACAATTTATGACCTCTGAAAAGACCTATGACAATCAAATCATTGAGGAAGATGAGCACGATACTCAAATACAAGGTAAACATGAGGAAAACTCAATCCCTAAGTGCGTAGTGAAGCTTGAAGACCTTTACGATATCAAAGACAGGTTCAAACCTGTATCTAATACAAAG
>APFE030157336.1:0-59300 GCA_000404065.3 Pinus taeda
CCAAGTTCACTCAATGTCGTAATGAACTTGGAAGTGTTGGAATAATGGTTGTCAAGGATGATATGGTGAGTCTTGTTGTTCTAGGACTCCCAAAGAGTTGGGATAGTTATTAGGACTTTGTCAATGGTTGAGAGAAACTACCAGATTGGGAATGATTGTGGTTAGATTTGATGTACAAGGAGATCAGGAGGAACACTAGGGATGGCTCTTCGTCAAAGACTAATGATGAAGAGAAATGTGCCTTAGCAATTAAGGTGAAGAAGAGGAAAGGGAAAGCTTCCCATTCCTAATAAGATGCTTATCATAAAGGTAAGAAGAAAGACATGATGAAAGCTAAGTGCTTTCATTGTCATGAGTTGGGCAATTTTGCTACAAATTATCCACTCAAGAAGTCCTCAGGAGGAGTGGCGGGTGAGGCTTTGGCCTCTCAATTCGAATTGGAATTTTCCCTCATTGGATGTATGGTGTCATTAATGATGGGACGTGTATGGTACTTAGAGAGTGGAGCTTCATTCCACATGACTGGCAACAAAGAGTTATTCAGTGACCTGGAGGAGAAAGATCTCCAGATGCATATTGAGATGGGTGACGATGGGAAGTATAGTGTTACTGGATTGGGTGTGATTACTTTTTAGAGCAAGCATGGGGATCTACTCACCTTGAATAATGTTATGTATGTTCTCAGGCTGAAGAAGAACTTGGTATCCATTGCCATGATTGAGGATAGAGGCTATGATGTGATCTTCTTGAAAGGAAAGGCTTTCCTTCGACACATATCCACGAATAAGGTAAAGAACATAGGGATTTGAGTGAAGAATATCTATAAGCTGGAGGTAGAAGAGTGTGCTTCTTTAAGCACAAAATCAAAAAGGGTGTAAAACCGAGACTTTGGCAAGTTGTGGCACATGCGACTGGGCCACTTGCATCATGGGGATTTGAAGATATTATAGTAGATCTCTACCAGTCTTCCCAAAGGTATGCTTGAGTAAGTTGATATGTGAAAGGGGTGTACTTTATGAAAATACACCAAGTCTTCCTTTCGTGATAGAGATAGTCGAGCAGAGGCTATTCTAGAGCGAGTCCATTCAGATGTGTGTGGACAATTCTCAACAACATCCATGACCAAACAAAGGTATTATGTTATATTTTTTGATTACTATTCTCATAAATGCTAGATATTTTTCATGCAGAAAAAGGATGAAAATTTCACAAATTTTTGTGAGTTTAAAGAATTGGTGGAGAAAGAGTCAAGCAATAAGGTTAAATCTCTATGAAGTGATAAAGGTGGTGAGTATGTCTCAAACAAGTTTAAGGAATTATGTGTAGCAAAAGGGATTAAATGGGAGTTTTCAGAACCCCATAACCCTCAACAGAATGGGATGGCCAAGAGAAAGAACAAAACCATAGTAGTGGTAGCGAGGGAGATGTTGCATGATCAGAGCCTACCACTACACCTATGGGATGAGGCATGCAACACAATGGTTTATGTTTGAGATGAAGACTCTAGAGGAGGCATATTTTGGTAAGAGGCCACATGTTGGTCACTTCAGGATTTTTGGGTCATCGACATATTTCAATGTGAACAAATATGCATGGAAGAAGCTTGAGCTGACAACAGAGTTAGGGATATTTGTGGGTAAACTGATATGCCTCACAACTATCAGGTGTACTTGCTGACCAACAGGATGACAGTGGTTCGCCGGGATGTCAGATTTGATGACGAGAAGGCCATGTGAGTTTCCCTTGAGAGGGAGCTTGAGCTACATGCATATGATGAGATTTTAGCTCCTAAGGTTGAGGAGCCTTATATTGATGTGGAGTAGCTACATGCAGAGGATCTGAGAGTGAAGACATCCACTCAAGCAAAGTCTTCCAGAGAGGGAAGAAAGCACACTAGAAAGGTTGACAGATTGTTGGATGATGCACGGGAGAATGTGGGAGCACCCATTTCTTAGTGTAGGTAGAGGAGGTCACCTGAGAGGTACACTGTATACATGGCTCTTATGGGTAAATGTATTGTGACAAAACGATCTTCCTTTAAGGAAGTAGTGCAACAACCGGTTTGGGTTGATGTAATGGTGGAGGAGTATGACTCCATAGTTTGTAATAGTGTTTGGGATGTGGTCCCGAGATCGGAGGACAAGTCAATGTTGAGCTCTCGTTGGCTTTAAAAGGTAAAGAAAGCTGTGGATGGTAGCGTGGAGAAGCATAAGGCTAAATTTGTGGCCTGTGGATTTTCGTAGGTAGAGGGGATTGACTATGATGATACCTTTGCTCTTGCTGCAAGGTACTCATCAATCAGATCTATATTGGCACTATCAGTATAGATGGGTTGGAAGATACTGTAGAGTCCAAATATTGTCTTACCATGACATCCCTTTTTGCCTAATATTCCTCTCTTTTCCTATATATCTACCACCTAAACAAAGCCATATCCACTAGGTTTTGATGAAGGGATGCAATACTATGTATTCTTATTCATGTTTGACTTTATACCTTATTGTTTTGTTAAAGAATGCAACTATCTACTGAATCGGTCTGTTTCTGCAGCTAATCCAGATTTCTATAGCTGCCTCCATTGTTTGCTAGGTTCAAAAGCTTCGGGTCAGCAACAAAGGATGTGGATGGATAGGGAATGGTTTCCTCATGGATACCCTTGAAATTGTTCGTTAATATTAGCGTAGGAGATCACGGTCAAACTCCAAGTCAACTGCAGGATTGTAGCCGAAATGAAATCCGAGTTCAATCGAAATCTTATCAATTTGCTTTCGGAATAGAAAATTGAAGATTTAGCAATATTGTCTAGCTAAGATAAATATATTAGGCTTAAATTACTCTTGTTTTTATGCTAGAGATTTGTTATAAAACTTATGGCCGCACTGTGATTTGGGTGCGCACTGGATGATGTAATTTTGAGACAGTGTGTGAATTTTGTTTGCCAACAATAGAATTGGGTTTGTGTGTATGTGTTGTGTTGATTGAATATTGTGAGCTGATTTGTAGAGGGCCCCTATGAACAGTGACAGGTCTTAACCAATTGCAACTCCATTTTCATTCCTTAAATACTTTGTTTTGTGTGAAAATGCAGCATAATGAATTCATTAATGAATCATTATTTGCATAAGTACTTTCATTTGCTTCATACCTAGCTTAGTATGCCATTTGAATTGCTTTATACCTAGTACTGCATGGTTACTTCATTTTCTTATTATCTAACATAGTTCAAGCATGTTTATTGCATAGTATAGATGTTGTTTGAAATATCTTGTTTGAATGAAAATTGAATAAGTAAAAGTGTGAGAGTTTTCTCCTAAACAATTAAGTTTAGACAATATTTCTTCACAATTGATAGAGTAGATTTCTTTTTGCACTTAGTGAATTAGAAGCTGCAGCATAAATATTCAAGACGAAAAATCTCAAAACAATCTAATACAAGTAGGATCACTGTCATATCATCCATAAACTAATTAGATAGAGATTAACTTTCAAGAAATTAGCTAATAACTTTAAGGATTGTAACTCCAATATAATTAACAAACACCACCTTCATATTAAGTTTAGATCCTAACAAATACATAATGACATATCAAATAACTTCTAGCACATATTGTGCACTTGTACTTCAATAATCTACACACCTTGGTTGACAATTTATGATTGACAATTCAAAGACATTGAATTGGCCAAACAGATACATCAGATGGATGTGAAGACAACCTTCCTTAATGGCATGATGTAGGAAGAGGTGTACATAGAGAAACCTGAAGGTTTGAAACCTTTGACTGTGAGTCACATGTGTGCCGGCTCACGAGAGTGTTGTATGGGCTGAAGAAAGCACCCTGTGCTTGGTACACCATGATAGTAGCTACTTCACTGGGTTGGGCTTCACAAAGAGTGAACCGGATGTGAACCTGTATCACATAGTGGTAGAAGGTAAGTTGTTGATAATTGTACTTTATGTTGATGATCTCATATTGACAGGTGATGATCAGCTAGTCAAATCTTGCAAGGAGGACCTTGCAAGAGAGTTTGAGATGGAGGAAATGGGGCTCATGCATTACTTTCTTGGCATAGAGGTATAAAAGGGAGATGGGGAGTTGTTTGTGTCTTAGGGAAAGTATGTCAATGAGATACTCAGGAGATTTTGCATGGAGAGAAGCAAACCCATTGAGACTCCTCTGGCAGGTAATTGGAGGAAGGATAATGCTACTTCAGGGAAGTAGTGGAAGCTACTATTTATAGGCAGCTTGTGGGTTCACTCATGTACTTGGAGAACACACGACCGAATATGTGTTATGCAATTAACGAGCTTAGTCAAGCAATGGTTAGGCCTACCAAGCTGTATTCGAAGGTGACAAAGCATGTGTTGAGATATCTCAGGGGAACTTCTTAGTATGGATTATGGTACAGATGGACAGAGGGAGTGATGCTTCAAAGTTTCATTGATGTAGATTGGGTAGGGAGTCAGTTTGAATAGATGAGCACATTAGGAGGGATCTTCAGTATTGGGTCAGTGACAGTTTCTTGGTACAACAGGAAACACAAATCGGTTGTACTCAATTCAGCAGAGGCAGAGTACATGGATGCGAGTCAGGCTGCATGTGAGGCCATTTGGATGAGAAAGATCCTGGTTGGTTTGTTTAGTCAACAGATGGATCCAATTGTGATTTACTGCAATAATCAAAGTTGCATCAAACTCTCTGAAAATCCAGTTTTTCATGTTTGGTCCAAGCACGTTGATATCCGATATGATCATCTCAGAGATTATGTATTGAGGTGGATTATGTTGTTAGAGTACATTCCCATGGAGGAGAAAGATGCTGAAATTTTGACGAAGGAATTGTCAAGATGCAAATTCGAGTTTCAGAGAGACAAGATCTGGGTAGCTAATAATCCCTTTCTTGTTGAGAGGGAGTGTTGAGAAATGGCGACAAGAAATTCCAGTTTAATTTGTACTTGAATTAAACTGAGAATTAAAATCAAATTCTATTCTCGTAACAACTTGTAAATAGTTAATTAAGTTTAATTAACTTAATTATCTTAGGAATTTCTAGTTGGAAGTCTTTCTGTAGTCTTGTATATGTTCTCCCTAAGTTTTAGGGGTCCAATATGAGTTTAAATTGAGTTGGAAATTAGATCACTCAGTTTATTGAGTTATGTTAAGTTAAATTAGTTCCAAACTGTTTGAGGAACTAATAGAGAGTTAACAGTCAGTTGGTGCACTAGTGCATCCACAAGTTTCACTCTAGTTAACTGAAGATTCCCTCATCAGAAAATCATGCATGTCGATTCCGAGGAAGACCCAGTTGAGACTAGAGTGCAGGGAAAATATACTATCAATTATATTATTTACTGGAGTGTAGAAATCATGCATGCATCAGAGGTTGATCCTATGTTTGGATTGCGTAGTTTTGGAAGCATAATTTCCCTTTAAATATAGGTTATTCATCCTAGGAATTACGCAAGAGGTCAGGATCTTAGAGAGCTGCATAATTGCGTAAGTGTTGGCCAAGAACTAGCTTATGAGATGAGAGAGTTGAGCATACTTGTGTGGATTTTTCTAGTGAGAACAAGCTTTTTATATTCACTCATATTTATGATATATGCAATACAGATAATGGGGTTTAGGGCAGTGGATTTCCCTAGATACATCTTATGTTATGTGCCATTGATTTGTCTTCTTCTTATTCATATTGTTTTCATCAATCTATTGGCTTCTTCTGGTTGAAAGTAGAAGTATATTCTTGTCCTATGCTTTAGTACATTGCATGATCTTGTGAATCTATAGGATTTTCTACAACAACATCATCAAACTGTAAAGTACTAGATCCAAAGATAGAGTTACTAATGGCCATAACTAAACCATTACAACTTTTTGGCAATGAACGCAAAAATAATAGAGCCCTAAATTCATCATCAAAAGTTACCCATACAGAACTTTACTGACTGGTAACCGTATTAAATTCATTTAAATGATCAACAATAGATCCACCTTCTGACATTTTCATATTAAATAAACGCTTCATAAGAAATACCTTATTTGAGGCTGAGGGTTTTTCATATAGTTTAGCCAATGCCAACATTAAGCCCTATGTTGTTGTTTCCTTTGAAATATTAAAGGCTATCGATGTGGCTAGGCATAGTCGTATTGTTCCAAGTTCCTTTTTGTCGAGAATATCCCATTCTGTGTCTGTCATAATTGTCCACTTCTTTGTCTTTCTGTTCAATGGTAGGTACAGATCTTTCTGATACAGATAATATTCCATTCGCATCTTCCATAGTTGGTCATTTTGGCCATTAAATTTTTCGACCCTAAACCTACCATCTTCTACCATTTCTCCCATTCGAACCAAGAACCTTTCTCTCCTATGAGTTTATCAGCCAAATAGACCTTCGACTTTGATACCAGTTGTTAGAAAATTATATATTACAGAGCAAGGGAACACATAAAGTACTGCATAAATATAATCGTAGAAAACACGTAAAATACGAGAGACACAGATATATATGGTTCACCCAATTTGGGCTATGTCCACAGAGAAACAATCAATCCTTCCTTTATATTATTTAGCGAAATGAAGAGATACAACCTACAACAAATCCACTGTAATTTCCTCTTTGCTCTCACACAATCTCCTCTCTCTTTTTTCACTTAGAATACACATTTACATATCCACAATACAATTCCCTCATATACAGTGAGGGGTTGCCTTCTAGGGTAAAAAAACCCTAAATTAAACATAACTTCTACTATCAGATTATCCGCCTAATGAACGGATCAGATTGAGTAGCTAGAAAGTAAATGAGGGCATTTGCCACGCGCCGAAATAGTCGCACCCAGTCCCATGGTACTCCTAGCATGCGTCGTTGCATCTCCTCTGGTAAGACCTCTATGGCCACCACGGGTACTTGGTGATTCAGCCTCACCAAGTTCCTTTGGACTACATGGAATACTCTCTTAGTCTCAGTTGCAGCCCGTTCGACATCTCTTCCATGAAGCCTATGTCGAGGAAATCCACTAGGTCTCACTGGTCCCACATCTGAAACATGATCAATTAAATTTTTGAAGTGTCTTGTCTCATCAAAAATATTTTTAATTCATTTATATTAAAAATCCAAAAAAATCTTAAAATTCAAAAATTGAAAAGTCATTTATACCTATGGTACCCCATGTTACATCTAGTGGCAATACTAGATTCAGATCTCCCTAGAAGTCCATTCTGGCATAGGGGTAGTCGTTTACTGCAATGACCTGTTGATCCCACCATAGGAAAAAATCGTCATCAAAATTTGTCCTAGGGACCTCACCACCACCTAGGTGTTTCATCAAGTCAGCCCATCTTCTCATCCGTGGATCTCTCAGGCTACTGATGGTAGATAATACCTTGGGACGAAGCCCATGTACTTTCTCAAAAAAGAACGAGCATAAGATAGTGCCGTATCCAAAATTCTTTGTTTGACCCTTCTGAATGGAAGTGAGTTGGTTCTTCATGTTGGTCAGTAGAGGTGTACACCAATCAAAGACAGTAGTGAGGAAATCCACTACTAGGCTTATGGACACATGTGAGGCTTGATGTAGAGCAACAAAACTATTTACCCTGGCTATGGTAAATAGTAGGATTTTCAATGATCAACTCTCTACGTGCTTGAATGGAATTAGATTTCCAACCTTTTTGGGGTGGCTAGGACAGTATAAGTGAACATAGTCTTCTACACTGAGACTACCTCTTGTCTTGCCAGTTGACTGCACTCTCTCTCCCCTTCAGGAAAGTTCTGTTATGAAATAAATGTCTTCTATCTTGATCCTCAGGGGCATCTGATCGATCATGAATGCATCATCTCCTGCACTCCAGTAATGAATCACCAACTCAAGCAATCGAGTATTCACCTTCATGTTTGGCATTTTGAAGAATTTTAACAAACCACATCCTCTCAAGGCATCTAAGGCGTTTTGATCCTCCATCACTTCGCTATCAATGGCACTATGCTCCCTTTCATGCCAGGTAATTGCCATCCTGCCAAAAAAGATGTTTCAAATCATTATATCAATGTTTGAAATTTTTTACTCGCGCAAATGCGGGTTCACTTTTTACATAATCACGTGTAGGGCCCTCGTATATGCGGGTTACCTATATCCAACCCGCGTGTACGCAGATTTGAAATATTTTGCATAATTTCCTATGGTCAAAATTATGAAAAAACATCTAGAAAGCATAAAAAATGATCAAAAGCATGATTAAAGGGTTATCTGGAAGATTTGAAGCAATTTGAATGGTTGAATTTGACGAAGGAAGTTTGTTTGAGTTTTTTTCCACAACTCCTTTCTCAAAACACAAATGACAAAAATGTGAGTCCAAAAGTCCTTATATAGGTTGAAATATTTTTTCTAAAGTTGATTTTTATCTTGTGGACATTTTGACCTTTTGGCTTGGAGTGTCGGGAATGGGTTGTTTTAGAGAATATTTTGGAGACTTTTTTGAGAAATTTCTTCATTCCCATGACTGCAGACCCGTCGTGGTAGGTATCGCTTTCTTACTGGCATATAGGTTAGGGAATATTACTTTTCGCTGCATTTTTCATACTAGCCTCCATACTGCGATATTTTTTTGATGTGGTCGACCCTATCATGTCTTGATTCACAAACCATTTTCACTCATCGACTTTTAAAAATCATTATGTGATGGTAGATCCAACCTTTACATGGGCATCTTAGTTAGATCCTCACTGACATATGTTTCCCATGCTGCTATATTGAGTAGGCTCGAGAGTCCTCTTTAGCCCCACCATGACTTATGCATTGGAGACTCATTCTCATTCTTCTTCACTATTTTCTGACTTTATACCCTAGAGGCTCCATTGTGTTTAGTTGTACTGCTGCATTGCATATTGACTATTTGCACCTTTTGGCCTTGAGCTGGCTTCACTTGGAGTCGTGTTTAAGCCACTTTTTGACCATGACTTCTGCAAAATTAACATTGCAATCACTTAGTCTCTGCAACGCGACTCACCCTTTCACCCGTGGAAAGAACATTCCTTTGAATGTCATTGACCAGTTTAGCAACCTTGCATTGAGCATAGGAATGTTCCCCTCCCAAGAACTAGAACGTTTATTTTTTCGACAATCGTTCTTTCCACTACATTATAGCATTTTTTTATTCCTTTTTAGGCTTCATATAAATGAAAAAGACAAAAAAAATTATATATCCTAAAAAAGAGTGGGAACAGGACATTATTTCCATGTTTGATGGCAGCTAGAGTAAGATGTGTCGCCTTTGAACAAAGCACTCAAAAAATAAGTCTTTCCTCCATTGGGATGGGCTTTAGTTTGACTTAGGAGAGCCTTAACCTTGTTATTGAGTCAGTAATCCTTCGTTTGGTTATCTCTTCCAATCATATGGAGAGTTTTCTTATGCCTCGTGCATGACAAACTTATAAAAATTTATCATATGCTACCATGTAGTCACAATTGAGTTGTGCTTTTGTTCAAGGGAAGTAAACCTGAGTCAGCCTCTTTGTGGTGTCTCTTGACCTATTTTTCAGTTGGCCATCCCTAGTTGTCAAAGTCATGTTCGTTATCCCATCAGCTATGTTGTTCCTTTGCTCGTGTTGGTTTCAGAAAGTCGTTCATTGACTTCTTACTAGTAGGTCTTGCTCTTATCGACTACGACAAATTGCTATGAAGGCAGATCTAGAGCTGCACCCTGGCCCTATTTTCATTATTGATAGGCCACCTTGTGCTCAACATCGATTAGTATCATGGGTCTTTGACTGAGTGGTTTCCCTTATGTTCGACATCAACATTCATTATCACACATTAAGATTCATGTAGTGCCCTGGTTTCCATTTGACCCTATTGGTGGATTCCTTGCCTCTGTGTCAGCTTTCATTATTGGTTGGTTTAGAGGGTTTGTATCGTGTGCTACCAACATGATCTGATAATGATATCTAAGACAATGATTAAGGTATTACAGACTCATGTGCATGGATTTTCCTATGTTACTTTGTGCAATGGATCGATAAGATTGCGAAATACATAAACAATGAAGAAGTAAAAGAAACACAATAGACAACACACATAAACAAAATTACTATAAGTTACAATTAAACAAATATAAACAAAATTACTATAAGTTATAATTAATTAAAACATAATCATTAGGATATATTATTATAAAAATATAACAAAAAACTTATTACATAAATAATTCACTTAAATGCAATTAATAAAAAACTTTAATAATTATATCCATGTATAAAATAAATAAAAAGAATTAAAAAAAGAGCTTTAACAAAATTAAAAAAGAGCTTTAATATATTAAGATAATTATAAAAAAATATATAAAATATTAAAAATCTAGTTAATTCAAATCATTAGGTTGGTCGGTTCTCAGACTTGACATCTCAACCTAACCTTGTTTATCTCTACTGTCTCTCTCCTTTGTAAAACAAGTCTTGATGATGAGTCTTGGTCTGGACTCGAAACGTCGACAAAGCAAAGATGAAAACTGTGGAATATCCGAGTTCAGATTCTACGAAACCTAACCACAGAAATCTACAATCCATTATCTTGACCCTATACAGAAGGGAAACATGGAAGGAGATACATAATCTCGAAAAGACAAGGGTTAAAATACAAAGGAAAGAGTCAGATCTTCACTTTCTCAAGAAATGCAGAGATTCTAATCTAACCCCATCCTTTGCCTACATCAATCACAAATTACACAACCAGCACAACCATAAAGCATTTGAAAGATTCAGTAAATCCTTAATCCGCCTTGAAATACGTAGGTGCAGAAATTTGTTATGGCGATTAGCCACAACAGCCTTTGAGGCCCACTTAAAACTTGCAGCAATGATCTAAGAAGACCTTTGGACAGTCATAGATGCCTGCAGAGCTCTCAAAGCAAACAAAGAAAGACAAACAACCCAAACAAAACAATAAAACATTGCAGAAACTGGAGTGGCTACAAACGCATAAAAATGAAGGAACTGAGCCACGTAGTGAAGAAAACACGCGGTCAAAGAATTATCCAATAAATCACACTGTTAATGAAAAGAACGATGTACACGAATCTAAACAAATAACAATGGAGAACACAGGGACTGAATCAGAAGATCATTGCATAAATGCATTAGACAACGCAAAAACAGAATGTAGCTCCAGGATTTCACGCAACACTATCCTGGACACCCAGCTCGAATGAATCGAAACTTTTTGAAGAAAATAGAGAATGAGATAGCAATGAAACATTGGACAACGATGCTTGGACTGGAAATAATGGTAAACCTACATTGGACAGCGCAGGAGCATCAGACATGGATATCGCAGGAGCATCAGACATGGACAACGCAGAAAAAGAATGCAACTCCAAGCTGAAAAAACGCAGAACACAGGCATGGACACCCAGGTCAAGCGTAGCAAACAAAGAACTGAGCAGTAATGATACATTGGATAGTGATGCCAGGAATAAAGAACCACACAACAGATTGGACAACGTAGAAACTTCATTCAACCCTAACCAAAACCTGCGTGTAAATCTGTATAACAATAATACCATTAAAAACACAAGCATCAAGTTTGAATCAGTTAATTATAATAAGGTAAGTGTAAATAACAAGAACTTAATTAACATAGATTATAACTTTAATAAAATTAATAGAACTAGTAATGGGGATAAAGATAACAATTGTAACATAAAAAACATAGGTAAACACAATGAAAAGGGTAATAGACCATATAACAACATAACATATGATATTAATAGGTTAGATAATAATATAGAAAATACAAACAGTATATTTGAAAATCACAATAATCTAATTAACAACAATAAGGTTATAAATATTTCTTCTTATAAGTTGAAAAAAGAAGAAATTGAAGTCCTAGACAAAGGGTTCAATTTTGCCTTAGCCCCTAAACAAATCCCTAATGAAGAAATTATCTGTAGCCTGGAGGATGGAATCAAGACGTTCAAGGAAGAAGACAAAGAACTTGTCAGACAAGAATGTGCGGTCATCCTAAGGAAAGCAAGACCACCTAAAAAGAATATGAACCAGGAACAACTCAGAGCCATAAACAAATCTAAGGAATAACAATGACATTGTCATTCTAAAAGATGACAAGGGAGGTGCCACTGTTGTAATGAATCATGAAGATTACATAAACAAAATGAGGGACCACTTATACAATAGTCGTAGCTACAAAAAAGTAGAGAAGAACCCCATCTCTAAAATTACAAGACTAGTCAAAGAAGCCATAAAAGAAACTAATCTAGATGAAAAATTGAAAAAACACCTTACTCCTGACAGTGAAATTACCCCTCGTATTTATGGAGCCCCTAAAATTCATAAAACAGATGTCCCCTTGAGACCTATAGTCAATACTATAGGATCACCCACATATGAATTAGCAAAGTATATCACAAGAAAATTAGCTCCGCTAGTGGGTAAGACCAGTTCTTACATAAAAGACTCCAACCAATATGTTGAATTCATTAAAAATGCTAAGATAGATCCGGGTGATAAAATCGTCAGTTTTGATGTTGTCCAGCTGTTCACTAAAATTCCCTTAGATGAAGCAGTACAAGTAGTGAAAGAGGTGGCTGACCCACAAACTGCAAGATTAGCTGAAATCTGTCTGCGGTCCACCTTCTTCACCTTCAAAGGGGAGATTTTTGAGCAAACGTCAGGAGTGGCTATGGGATCACCCCTTTCACCTATTGTAGCCAATCTCTTCATGGAAAAGTTTGAAAATAAGGCTCTTGACACCTACCCATTAAAACCTAAGTTTTGGATCCGGTTTGTGGATGACACCAGTATGAATTGGCCCCATGGTGAGGACGAACTTAAAAACTTTTTAAACCATCTCAACAACATTTCCAAAGACATCAAATTTACTATGGAAATTGAAGAGAATAATTGCATCTCTTTCCTGGACATCCTCCTCATTAGAAACAAGGATGGTTCTATAGGTCACAAAGTGTTCAGGAAAAAGGTGCATACTGATAACTATCTCCACGCAGATTCCCACCACCACCCAGCCCAAAAAATGGGGGTTCTTCAAACCCTCTTCACTAGAGCTTGTAGAATTTCGGATGAAAGCCACACTGAGGAAGAAATCACTTACTTAAAAAGAGCTTTTTCCAAACTAGGATATAATAATAAAGATATCTTCAAAGCCATTCAAAAAGCCAAAACTAGAAACAATAAAAACAAAGCTAACAATTCCCCAGCCACTAGCGCCTACCTTCCGTATATTCATGGTGTAACTGACAAACTAGCCAAAATCCTCTTAAAAAAGAATATCAAAACCTCATTCAAACCCTTGACAACTATTAGACAAAGAATAAAATTAGTAAAAGACATCCCAGAACATCTCCAGCAAAAGGATGTTTATATTATCAACTGTTCATGTGGAGAACAATATATCGGGGAAACAGGTAGATCAATTAGTATCAGGCTAAAAGAGCATAGTGCAGATATCTGTAGGGAAAGAACCTGTTCCTCAGCCTTGGTAGAACATGCAGGTAAAACTAACCACCATATATGCCTTGAAAACACAAAAGTCATTGCAAATGAAAAACACTGTTTCAAGCGAAAAGTCTGAGAAGCTCTTGAGATCACAAAACACCCTCATAACCTCAACAGGGATGGGGGCTTGGAAATTAGTAGGAATTGGACCTCACTCCTCACCCCGATGGATTAAATTGACCCTCCCTTTTTCTCCTTACCCTCCCTTCATTAGATCAAATCAACTCCTCTCCTAGCCAAAAACTTGGTTTAATACACTATCAAACTTATATTAAATTAGAAACTCAGCATTAATAATACATCAACTTCCTAAGTAACTAAGAAACTTGCTAGAATCAAATAAATTAAATAAAAATAAACTAAAATAATCAAAATTATCATAAAATTACAATTAGACAAAAAACTTAATACATAAACAATCAACTCAAGCAATCAATTAACAACTATAATAATTATATACATGTATAATAAATAAAATTAAAGAACTTTAATTTATCAAAAATGATAAGAATATTAAAATATTAAAAATCATCCTAACCATAAAAACTTTTTAGGAATACATTAACAAACATATAAGCTTAGAACACAACATTAATAATACATTAACCTCCTAAGTAACTAAAATCTTGTAAAAATTAAACAAATATAAACAAAATTACTATAAGTTACAATTAATTAAAACATAATCATTAGGATATATTATTAAATAAAATATAACAAAAAACTTGTTACATAAATAATTCACTTAAATGCAATTAATAAAAAGCTTTAATAATTATATCCATGTATAATAAATAAAATTAAAAAGAGCTTTAATATATTAGGATAATTATAAAAAATATATATTAAAATATTAAAAATCTAGTTAATTCAAATCATTAGGCTGGTCGGCTCTTAGACTTGACATCTCAACCTAACCTTATTTATCTCTACTGTCTCTCTCCTTTGTGAAACAAGTCTCGATGATGAGTCTTGGTCTAGACTCGAAACGTCGACAAAGCAAAGATGAAAACTATGGAATATCCGAGTTCAGATTCTAAAAAACACACATAAACACAACAATTTTAATGAGGATTTCACCCAACTCTCTTGGGCTACATCTCCTGGTCCAGTCTTCAGTGGTGACCTCTCTATTATGTCTTCAAAACAGAGTTTTACAACACTGAGCTCAATTTGAGCCTCACACAACAGCTACAAAGAAATAAGGCTTTACTTGGGTCCCCCAAGTCTCTTTTGAGTATACTGACTCTTTGTCTCTGTTGCTCTATCTCAACATTGCTTGTCTATTCGTTTCCTCTTCTCAAGTTCTCTGGATTCCCGACCTCTGTCCGCTCAGATCCCCCTCTGAGTGTTAGCAATCATTTCTAAATGCTTTTAGGGATGGTGGTCACCTGTACTGTAACGGAATGGGTCATTGGGCCTTTGAAATCCTTTGAAATCCCAAAAAACGGTCATTTTTTGTTTAGACAGAGGAACGCTGGAAAACATAAGAAAATCCGCCAAATCATTGTTCATCGGATTTAAAATATTATAAATTCGACTTATAATTACTATCGGGTCCACTTTTGTAGCGATATCGCATCTCCACCATTGATTTGGGAGATCCAAATCCAATGGTTGTGGTTCATTTCGGGCGGCTCTTTCATACGGAGGTTAACCGCCCGATGAGGGTGGTTTTCTCTCTCCTTAGCCTGGACATGTGGCAACCACTAGATGGGATCGGGTGAAGCCCGACCCAAACCACTTACCGCCTTTGGCCTGCTCGAAATTACGCTTATATCGTGATTTCCCTTTGTATTCAAAATGCATTAAGACATTGAAAAACCTCGTAAAAATGGCTCTATCGGACTTGAAATAGTATTCAACAACATTAATAAACCCTTTCAAGTCCGTAATATCACATTGGGTGCATTTCCTTTGTAATCCATTCATTTGGCAGAAATGTGAAATACAAAGGAAATTGACGTTTTCCGGACTTCAAAATATATATGACGTCGTCTATATTTTCATCGGGTCCGGCCATCGCATTTCATATATGTAACTACCCTGCTCCTTGTATTTTCCGATTGCGATATCGCAATTCAACTTGGGCCGTCGATCAACGTGCTTGACCGATGGTCCTCATTGACCCCGCTGATCATTGTCACGTATTCCTTGCGGTCTCTGTCGATAGCCTCCCTTTGCCACCTTCGATTGTGTTTTGCCGATCGGATCTGGACTGTTGATCAACCATATTTGATGGCTCTGATTCAAAGTTGTTTTGACTGCCGATAAGCCTGTGTTTCACTGTTTTCTCTATGTTTTTCGTGCCCGATAGTGTTATCTGCCTCTTTTAAAGGTTTTCCCTTTTTGATAGTTTTTAACCATATGAAGACTTAGAGGGTCTCAGGATCCATTTGGATCACGCCTTCCCATTGAAAAAGCTTTTTGACCACCAAAAGTTGGTTTTTAAGCATCAATCAAGTGAGGATACAACTTCCTTACTTGCCCAATCTCTATCCATCTTGCACTACTTGGTTTTGAACCTTTGAGTCCGATTTTGAGGTACTTAACATACCCTTTACACGTAGTTCTTGCCTCCTTGTCCAGAACTGTATCTTCCTGCAACTCATTGAGATATTCAGGCAACAGATGATCAATAGAAGGAAATTGACTTTGCTCTTCGGGATCTTCAATTAAAGAAGGTTGAAATAGTCTCAAGTTCTCTGCATTAACTACTGAATAGATGTGCATGTAAGCTGACAAATCAAGGTGAAAAGCGTTCTCACCAATTTCCTCAAATATCTTGAAAGGCCCATACCTTATTGGCTTCAGCTTCTTACCTTCACATTGCATTCTGCTTTTGTTGATGTACAACCAAACTTGATCACCAACTTGGAAGCTATGCTTAATTCGATCCTTATCGTGCCTTGCCTTGTACTTGGCTTGGCTCTTTTCCAGCTGTTCTTGCACTGCCTAGTGAATTTCTTGGATCTGTTCAATGTACTTGGTTGCTTTGTCCACATCACTATGTCCTTCAACTGCTATGTCATTACTAAAGACAAAATCCAAGGGATACCTTGGTGCGAAACCAAAACAAGTCTCAAAAGGAGATCTTTGTGTAGAAGAATGTTTAGCATAGTTGTGAGCATGTTGCACATAACACATATGTTCATCCCAAAGCTTGGGATGCTTGCTGCAATAGCCCTTGAGCAACTAGATCGTTGTGTTGTTGACCACTTCTGTTTGGCCATCTGTTTGTGGATAAAAGGCTGTGCTCTTCTTCAGTCTAGTGTCCATTAACTCGCATAGGCTTGACCAAAACTTCCCAACAAATCAGGAATCTCGATTAGAGACAATAGAAGTGGGTAACCCAAAATGCACCTAGACATGTTGAAAGAACAACTTCGCTATTTGTTTAGCTATAATCTATTTGTTACAAGGTATTAAAATACACATTTTGCTGAACCTATTCACAATAACATATAAATAATCATGACCTTTTCTAGATTTTGGTAGTCCCCTAACAAATTCCATGGAAACACTTTCCCAAGGATGAGAAGGAACTGGAAGTGGAGTGTACAAGCCTAGTTTTCTATTGCTGGGCTTGCTTTTAGAACACATGGTACACCCTTTAATATATCTAGAAACTGTTTCATGCATTCTTGGCCAATAAAAAAACCTTTGTAGTTGTGCAACTGTTTTACTTACACCAAAATGACCTGATATTAGAGAAGTATGTGCTTCTCGGTTTATGTTAAATCTCTTAGTTTTAGGAATGCATAACTTTCCCAAATGATACAAGAGTTGGTCCTTAACATGATAATCCAATTCTTTTACTTGTTTACCCTGACGTAAAGTTGCATATACATCTTGAGTATATTGTTCAATGTAGCTTTCATGCAATACTGAATTATGCTTAAGTATAGTAGATGCATTTATGATTGGTCTCGACAACATTTCTGCAACTTTATTATGTATTCCTTTCTTATATCTGATTACAAGATGAAACTGCTATAGAAAACCCACCCACCTATAGTTTCTTGATTGCTGCAATTTATTTTGTGAATGTAAATATTGAAGTGGTTGATGATCAATATGTATAACTGTTTCTTTGCCCAATCATGTTTCCACTTTTTCACACTTTGCACTAATGCATACAATTCTTTATCATTATTGGGATAATTAACTACTTCAGAATTAAATTTCTCAGAATGGTAACATATGGGTTTACCATGTTACATCAACATTGCTCCCATGGCATAGTCACTGGCATCTATTTCAATCTCGAATGGTCTTTGAAGATCTGGCAATGCTAGTATTGGTGCTGTACTATTTTTTCTTTCAAGATGTTGAAGGCTTTCTGCTGTTTGCCTCCCCACTAAAACACCTTGTTTAATCTTGTTAAAGCATGTAAGGGAGCTGCAATCAAGGAAACGTTCACAATAAACTTTCTCCAATATTGTGCTGCTCCTAGGAAGCTTCTAACTTCTGTGGCAGATTTGGGTTTAGGCTAGTTCACAATGACTTCAACCTTAGAGGGATCTATCTTCAATTCATCACCCCCTACAATATGACCCAAATAATTCAAATATGTTTTTCCAAATTCACATTTTGATAATTTAACATAGATATTTTCGCTTTTCAAAACATCTAGAGTCTGCTTTACATGCTTCAAATGTTCTTCCCATGTTTTACTAAAAACAAGAATGTCATCTAAATATACAATTACAAAATCATCAATAAAAGGTCGGAGTACATCATTCATAACTCTCATGAAAGTGGCAGGAGCATTAGTTAAGCCAAAAGGCATAACTAGCCATTCATAAAACCCTTGCTTTGTTTTGAAAGCAGTCTTCCATGCATCTTGTTCTGGAACTCTGACCTGATGGTAACCACTACGTAAGTCCAACATGGAAAAGTAAACAACTTCTTTCAAATGATGTAATAGATCATCTATGCGAGGAAGAGGATAACAATTCTTGATCATTATTTTATTCAGTGCTCTGTCATCAATGCACATCCTCCACGAACCATCTTTCTTTCTCACCAACAAGATTGGAGATCCATGTGGTGATGTGCTTGGCCTTATGAACCCTTTCTCGAGTAGCTCCTGTACCTACTTCTTGATCTCTGCATTCTCTAAAGTGGATAACCCATACATTCCGATGTTAGGCAATGGAGCATCTTGCTGCAAATGAATATCATGTACAATTCCCCTTTCGGGAATAGACCTTTAGGTTCTTGAAATAGGATATCATATTCTGAAACAACTTTTTCTAAATCAACTTTTTGTTTAGCATCATAGCCCTCAAATACATTGGTTTTATTAGGTTTCTTTTCCTTTACATCCATTAGTAAAGATTGCTTGCATGAATTTACAATTCTTTTAATCTACCATGAGTTAATGAGAGTGTCGTTATTTTTGAGTTGATGAGCTCTTACAATATATTCTATTCTATCTTTTGTGAGTTGATACTTATTTTCAGCTCTATAGTAAATTGTTTTTCTATCATACAAGTAAGGACTTCCTAAAAAAGTACCACATATATCTAAGGGAACTATATCTAACTCGACCTCATCTACAAATGCTGACCCAAAAGCAAACCTAAGTTTACATTTTCTAGTCACTTGTAGCTTTGCTTTATCACATACCCAACCTAATGGATATGGCTTCTTGTGAGGTGTGGTTAGTAGTCCCAATCTCTTTACAATTTCTTTAGAAATCAAGTTTACTTGTGAACCACTATCAAATAAAGTATCAATCTTTTGATGCTTGGAAATAACTCTAATATGAAAAAGCTCATGTCTTTTCTCTCATTTTCTTTGTTATCAATAGATTGTGTAGAATTACTGGTAGATGCTTCAAAATTTTTACCTTTTATACCTGTAGTTGTGACTGTTGTTTCATCACTTGAGTCTGACCCCAAATCCTTCTGAATAGCAGCGAGAATCTTCTTCTTCTTGCCATTGAACTTCTTGGGTTTCAGTGCTAGATGCAAAGACCAACAATGTTCATCATCATGTCCACCCTTCTTGCAGTGAGTACATGAAGGTTTGTCTTTTTGTACAGTGTTTGTCTTCTTATCTTTCCATTTCTACTTCCTCTTTTCCTTGTTCTTGCTTGTAGTGGGTTTCGATGATCCTCGAATCTCTGGGTTCACATTCTTGCCTCTAACCTCTAGATGTGTAGCCTGAACTGATACCTCATGTATGCTAGTAGGGTTAAACATGGGAATGGCGTGCCTCAAATAGCTATGTAGACCACCTATATACTTCAACAAAGTTTCAGGTGAGTCTAGAGAAATGCCTAGAATTAAAGCTCTTTTTCTAAATTCCTAGGTATAGCTTTGTACACTTTGCCCTTTTAATTGGTGAAGAGTTTGCCAACTCATCATAGCTTGCTGCATATAAGCTAGTGGATAGAATTATTTTTTAATGGCAGAAACAAATTCACTCCAGGTAGAAAGAATTTTACCAGGCTTCTTCAAATCAGCTGGTGTCCTACCTTCCCACCACACTAGGGTAGTTCCTCCAAGGTGAAGGCTGGCCAGATGAATCTTTCTCCTTTCTAAATCGATGTTTTGCACCCTGCAATATACATCAATCTGTCTAATCTAGTTATCTAACTTTTATGCATTTAATTCTCCATCATATATTGGCAAATCAAATTTTACAACTAATTTAATCAAAGGGCTAGAAGGAGGTGTTGTTAGAGGAGGCTCTTTCCCTTTTCCTTTGCCTTCAGAATGGCCATCTAGAAGAGGTTCCTCTATTCCTTTGTCTTGTTTGGAGGTTTAAGTATCTTCACCTCTACCTTTCTTAAATTCTCGATACATCTCTTCTAACATGGCTCTCATGGTCATGAAACTGTCCATGAACTGAGAGTCTGATTCCAAGGGAATTTCTTCTACCATTTTCCTCATAGAATAGACTCTTCCTATTTCTGGGTTAACCTCAACTAGTTCTCCTTCTCCTAATTTGGGCTTTGACCTAGTTAGCATTCACCAATCTAACACAAACTTGTCTAACCTTAGCAAACCTAAAGCTCTGATACCACTTGATTTGATAATGAGATCTAAGACAATGATTAAGGTATTACAGACTCATGTGCATGGATTTGCCTATGTTACTTTGTGCAATAGATCGATAAAATTGCGAAACACATAAACAATGAAGCAATAAAAGAAACATAATAGACAACACACATAAACACATCAAGTTTAATAAGGAGTTCACCCAACACTCCTGGGCTACATCTCCTGGTCTATCCTTTAGTGGTGACCTCTCTATTATGTCTTCAAAACAGATTTTTACAATAGTGAGTTCAATTTGATCCTCACACAACAGATACAAAACAATAAGGCTTTACTTGGATCTCCCAAGTCTCTTCTAAGTACATAGACTCTCCTCACTGACTCTCTATCTCTGTTGCTCTGTCTCAACATTGCTTGTCTGTTTTCTATCAATCTATGGCTTTAAAGCCAATCTGCGTTGTCTGTTCGTTTCCTCTTCTCGAGCTCTCTGGCTTCCCAACCTCTATCCACTTAGATCCTCCTCTCAGCGTTAGCAATCATTGCTAAACGCTTTCAGGGATGGTGGCCACCTGTGCTGTAATGGAATGGGTCATCGGGCCTTTGAAATCCTTCAAAATCCCAAAAAATGGTCATTTCCTGTTTACATAGAGAAATGCTGCAAAACATAGGAAAATTGGCTAAATCACTGTTCATCAGATTTGAAATATTATAAATTCTCCTTATAACTCCTCTTGGGTCTGCCTTTGTAGCGATATCGCATCTCCATCGTTGATCTAGGAGATCCAAATCCAACGACTATGGTTCATTTCAGGCAACTCTTTCGTATGGAGTTTAACCGCCCGATGAGGGTGGTTTTCTCTCTCCTCAGCCTGGACACATGGCAGCCACTGTATGGGATCGGGCGGAGCCTGGCCCAAACCACTTACTACCTTTGTCCAGCCCGAAATCCCACTTATATCTGGATTTCCCTTTGTATTAAAAATGCATTAAAACATTGAAAAACCTCGTAAAAATGGCTTTATCAGACTCGAAATAGTATTCAATAGCATTAATAAACCCTTTTGGGTCCGTAATATCGCATTGAGTGCATTTCCTTTGTAATCCATCCATTTGGCGGAAATACGAAATAAAAAGGAAATTGATGTTTTCTGGACTTCAAAATATATATGATATCATCTATATTTTCATCGGGTCCGGCCATCGCATTGCATATATGTAACAACCCCGCAACTTGCTTTTGTCGATTGCGATATCGTGATTCAACTTGGGCCATCAATCTGTGCGCTTGATCGATGGTCCTCATTGACCCCGCTGATCGCTATTGCGTATTCCTTGTGGTCTCTACCGATGGCCTCCCTTTGCCACCGCAGATTCCGATTCACCGATCGGATCTAGACTGTTGATCGGCTAGATCTAACGGCTCTGATTCAAAGTTGTTTTGACCGACGATAAGCTTGTTTTCACTGTTTTCTCTATGTTTTTCATGCCTGATAGTGTTGTCTGCCTCTTTTAAAGGTTTTCCCTTTTCGATAGTTTTTAACCATATGAAGACTTAGAGGGTCTTAGGATCCATTTGGATCACTACATCTTGTGTACACGAAAACGTGCTTCGGTTGGGTTACTACATCTTCATTCGTCTAGTTCCTTCCACATTATTGGCCTATGGGTTACACTCGTGCTAGATTAATGAAGGATGCCTTAATGCCTTCCTTCTAGTATATCTTTTCACATCAACTTCAGCTCATTGCTCTAGGAAAGAGGTCTAGAGTCCATTTGGCAATACATTGGGGTTTTCATCCATCAGTGGCATATTCCTTTGCTATCGACATTGGGAAAACATCATTGTCTTCTGATTGATAGGTTCTTCCAAGTGTTCAACTACAACTCATTTATTCGCACTTGTTAGATTGTACTGGGTACCTTGGCTCTCATCATCATTATTAGTGAGTAGTCTCACGTTTGTTAACGGTATACATCAATGACCAGTAATCAAACGATTTCTCACATGGTTGACTTCAGATCATTTATTCCCATCATGTAGAAATGTACCATGATGGTCAGTGAGGACTTCAGGTTTGCATCAACATTTCTTGGTTCACTTCTTTGTTGCTCCTGTTCCTGATAGTTGACACCATTTATCTTATATGTTACAGTTCCTTACATCGACATCTTATATGTTGGCACCTGAGTTGCAGTGTAGTACCATTTATTCCACCATTTGACTTGGTACTTTTTGGATCAGTTTGATGACTTTAGTGATAAGCTTCATACTTCAGCATCATTAATCAACTCTTTATATGCGATTTTCAGACATGTAGTTTCTTGGTTATAATCAAATGATCCATTATATATCTTCAATTCCTTTATACTTGTATGCATATTGGATCCACTTTTGTACTCAACATGCAGGCGTGATTTACTTTATTTGAGCATGGGTATTCCCACCTCAGAAGATAGTTTCTTTTTGATCTCTTTCATTGGCTAGTTTCTTTCTGATCTCTTTCATTAGCTTGCTAGGCTAAATTCTGGTGAACTCCTCCTCGGTCTTGACATGATTCCTTCTATACACTCAATACATTTTAGCCATCATGTACCGCTTTTGACCTCATATATTAGGGGGCATCTGTTATAGCACCATTTACCACTCTTGGTAGATCTGATGCTCTGGTTATGGCCTAGGGCAAACCTTCCTTCCAGACTTGTTCCAAAATCTAAAAAGCAATGTTTTATTTTGGGCAGAGTTCATGGGTTTTACCTGTTTCTCACCTCCTATAGCTCGTGGCCCAACTATTGCCCAATTGAAAAAACTAATTTGGAGAAGTATAAATAAACCTCCTTGGGAAGGCCTTAAGGGAGAAGAAATGAGATATTGATATTATAGTTGATTTATCCCTAATCGAGTCTCACGAAATCCCTGTGCATCCTGCACTCCCCAAAGGTTTAAGAAACCCTTGTTTCCTCTTTTGAGATATCCTTCATCCTTCTTGACATATCCTTATGTATGATGATGTACGGAGATTTCTAAGGCTAGGAAAGGACAGATCCGGAGGATGGTTCCACTTGGAGCTAGAGGAAGACTCAAGTTGTAGTTTTCCACCTTTCTTGTAGCTTACATCAATAAATAAATGTTGTTCTGTTCCTGATATTTAAACATGTTTATGCATTAATCTATATTGTGATTTGTTTATAAATCTTATATTAATGCGTAATTTCATTCGTTTATATGATCTAACATATATATCATGAATATGCTTTACATTTCTACTGTTGTATATGCTTTGTTTTAATAATTTACAAGTTACAAAGGCATTAGGAGAAGCGAAGTGTTTGAACCCTGCAGGTTCTACCCAAATGTAGGACCCCTGGGTAAGGACACTTCTTCCGAGTTGAGTAGAATAAGCATTTAGATTGTTTGTCTGAGCACTTCTTGCTACTGTTTGCCCTCTGCTCTGTTGTGGTTTTCAACCCAAGACCCTAGGGTGTTATGACCCACAATAATTGGCAACTCCAATGGGGATAACATTCATGTTATTCTTGGTTTGGGTTGTTTGTTCTCGATCAAGGTTTGTTTTCTTGATTGCTTGCATTTACATTGTTATTTGACTCATTAGCTTCCTAACATCAAGTCTAATATTCTTGACCAGACCTTGATTTTTGTTTTTCTTAATTGAGCATTGCATATGATTTTTTCTTGGGTTACAGTCATATATACATGCAAGTTTCCTTAAACAGACTCGTCTATACGCGAGTTTCTTGTGTTAGAAATGCATGTGCATGCTTCTGTGTCTTTACACAGTCGTGTATTCAATTTTTAAAATTGTTTTTTCAAATATTTTTTCCCAGTTAAGCCTATTTCCTGATGATTTTTGCTGTTTTATGGTCATCCATTGTCTAAAGAACTCAATTCTACTGCAAGTTTTCTTTTTCAAATCTCCTTCTCGCTGAAAAGCCTAGTTGGCCTAGGATTGATTTTTGAGCAAGTGTTTGGTTTGTGTCTTGGGTTCAAGGCTTCTATCTGAAGTTCTTGAATGTTCTAGTTTTCCAGAACAAGAAATCGATTTCGATTTCATTTGTAAACCAGATTTCAAGTTGCCTTGCTTTGCTTTTCCTTTTGATTGGCCTTGTTTCTTTTCGTGCTTTTTGAGTGTCTTTTTGGCAATTTTGAAAGTTTTTCTTTCTTGAAATTTTGTCAATTTGTTGAAGTTTTTTACTACTGTTTGGATCAGTTTGTGTGAGTTTGTAGTCCTTCTTGTTTCAAGTTTCATTTATTAATGAGTTTTATAACTTGCAAGGTATAAGGACTCCTTGTGCTTCTTTTTGATCTTTCGAATTTAGTAGTGCTTTTTGTGACCTCAGAAGTTTCTTTAGTTTCCTTAAAAGAAAAACACAAAAACATTGCTTTTGCTTTTTTTTTTTCCAAGATTTTGGATTTTGGTGTCTTTTGTTTTGCTTGTTGAGCAATTGTGATCTATTTCAATTCGTTTTGCTTGCTTTTGAGGGAAATTTGTTTCTACTTTTTTTTCCCTCTTCATTATCAAGTTGGCTTATTGAATCCATAAAGAAGCACATTTTCTTATAGTATGAGTGTTTTTAGGATCTTGCATCATCATTTAAATTTGAATTAGGTTAGTTTTCATCATAAGAATTCTTAGTATTTTTAGATTTTAGGTGTGCGTGGAGTGTTTCAGAAAAGAAAAGAAAAATATTTTGCTCATATAAGTTCTTTTCATAGAACCCAACTGGAAATCCCTCCTCATCGAAAGAAAATAACTGCATGCATACAGTTAAGTTTCTATAGGTTTCTTTTGTGTCCTAAACATCATCAGTTTCACTCTCGTAATATCCTTGATGTTGGGCATGGAACCCCCCCACAACATGTTTTAGGGCTCAAAGCCCAAGTTTTGAGTATTATTGTTGAAAAGACTCTGCGAATTATGGGTGCGAAGCACAAATTGTATGTTAGAGTAATAGGGTTGTCCGCCCTAAGTTTTGAATGTAGTGTCGGCCTATCCATGGTCCACAAATCATGGGATGTATAAATAGAGCGAGGGTCTAAGCTGTAAAGAAAATTAGAGATACATAGAGGAACAAATGGAGTCTAGAAGACAGCGAGCATAGAGTAAAGGTCTAAGTGCCTTGGGTTGTAGTAGTAGGAAGAGGCTCTACAGCTCATTGCACAGAGGCTTGGTAGAGTCTGCAGCTAAGTGTGCGGACCCCTGTAGCTGAGTGCACAGGGCGGAGTCGAGTCTGTAACCAATGAAGAAGAATAATAATGAGAAGTTTGATTCCAAATCTTGTGTATCTGTTTTGAGTTATTATATGGTTGATATCTTTTGAAACTATATTGTTTTATTTATCACGCACACTGGTATGAATGGTGAACACTGTTGAGTATAACTAAGCACATGCAGATAAGCTAAGTGATCAAATAATATCTGGTTACTAGTAAGGGATTGGGTACTAACACGGATCGAGCCCCGAGTAGGGTTGCGCGAAGGCAGCATCACAGGCTGCAAGGTACTGATAGATGCGTATAGTGACGTGCGCACAGGATCAAACCGTGGACCACTTTAAATCATCAAACATCTCTAGGGTGAGGAAACCTAGTTCTAAGACCCTCCCATACTACTTCGGGTGATACCTCAGTCTGCGCTCCACGGACTGTTGCCGAAGGGGCTAGTAGTACTGAGATTTTTCTGGCTAAATCACCTCTGAACCTGGGCGAGGCCCCTACAAGCCAACACTAGACTTAAAGAATAGCCCTCTAAAATCAAGCAATTTAATAAAATGAACTAGAAATTTTTATTTTTGTCATTAACAAACACTGACAAGTTTAGGTTCATTAGGGCCTTGGAATAGGGTAGTGGAGAGTTAACTCTCCAAGGCCGCTCAAATTATCAAACATGAAGTTGAATAATGAGCAAAATCCAATATTGTTAGAAAGGTCGGGAAAAATCCATGACTGTGAGTTAAGCATGAGGGAGAGTTGAGACAAGGAAGAGCGATACCCCCTCTCCTACTTGTTTGATCCTGCCTCATGATTGTTCTGCCCAGATTTTGATACAAGTTAGTGCCCGTAGTTGCCTTTCCTAGGGATCTCATAGGTGGCTGTGGAGGGGAATCCCATGGCACATGAGGTAGACATTGCATCACATCCTTTAGTACTTCTGGAGGGTACACTTGTGAAGCTTGGGTGCTTGCATCGGAAAAGGTTGTTGTCTGGAGATCAATGTAACTGCTTCTGATACCTTCACTAGTAGGCCTGGGCCGTCATTACCCCAGACTATTTTCTTAAGGTCCTTGGTTTTTTTCTTGTATTTTGGTGTCCGATCCTCATCACCTGGAGTGGAAATACTCGAAAGTAGTTTAATTGACTGCATCTTTAGGGATTTTTAGAGAGTTTTCTTGGCTTCTATTTGGCCTAGCTTTACAATTTTTTTGAGTCTTTAATTAGATTTCTTAAAAATAATTCAAAGTGGCTGATCGACCAGTTCGTCGGTCTAGGAGACTTCATGGGATTTCAACTACGAGTCTTGAGCCTTCTCCTAGAAGGCATAGGAGCAATTCTACCAGTAATTTTCAATCAGTGGCAGTAGATGCATCGAAGACTGATCCTCCAGTTGGAGTTATTGATTCACAAGATAGACCTGGTACATGTAGAGAGTTGGAGAGGAACACTCCAGTTATTTCTAGAGTCCTCTTCCAGTCGTAAGAGGTTATTGAGGTCAAAGTGATTTAAGAACCTCTTTTGGCTCCCAATTCTCCTCTTCCTCCTAATCACCCAGATGTTTTATTATACATCAGGACTCCGACCAACAGTCCTTCAAGCCTAGGTTTCTTTCAATCTTTTCCTTCGATGACTACTGTTGGAAACATCGCATCCACCATGAGTGCTACAAGTATGCAAGCTCTTGTATCCATACAAGGAGGAGGAACGATTTCCATACCTTCCGTTTCTCTTAGAAATGCTATATTTGGCTTTACTTCCATTCCATCTTCGGGTGGAAGTACTTAAGCTTTTTCCTCCAGCGTTGGCTTTTTCCCTTTTGGAATGTTGACCAACACGATTCCTTTAGTTCTGTTAAGTATTCCATCAAATTCCTCCACATCCATGACTTCCATGGCAAGTGGGTCAACTTATTTTTAGGGTTTCCCTTTTGGGAGTGGTCATATACCACATTACAGCCCATCTTTGGGATCAATACCTTTTTCCTCTATGGATCAAAGTTATAATCCTTTTCAAGGTTGGACTAACCCTGCGGTTAGTGGGCCTAGAACCGGGAATCAATCTTATTTTTTCCAATAGGGAAATATGTCGTATTCTTCTATCAGTTCGTTCAAGAATTTTTCTCCCTATGCTAATGCATGGAACCCTTACCAAGGGCCCTCTTTACCTTTTAACACCTCTCTAGGGGGAAATTTTACAGGCTACAGAAAATTTTCAGTAGGAATGGGTCAAACTCTAATTTTTTCTAGACCCCATGGAGCTCCTTAGGGTTCAGATGGGTCTACAAATTACTATAGGCAACTTGGTGCCTTCACAAATCTAGAGCATTATTTTCAGAATGCCGGGAATTACGCCCACACTGGGTAGAATCGTCAAGGTCCTCCGCGACTACCTTTCCTTGAAACATTAAACTTTCCAGATCTTTCTAAATTGAATAATGATTTGATTAGATATAACCCGATTTTGCCTTTGGTCCCAACCAAAATTACCTCAAATATACCTCAATTTGAAGGGAAAACTAGTGAAGATCCGGGTGATCATGTAACCACCTTCGACTTATGGTGTTCGTCAAACTCCTTGATAGATGATTCAATCAGGTTGAGATTATTCCAACATACCCTAACTCGAAATGCGGCTAAGTAGTACATTGAACTTCCAGGGGGCACCTTTGCTTCTTTTGGTGATTTGGCTACCATCTTTTTGAACCATTTTCAGTTGCCTGTCCGCTATGATGTTGGAACTGAGCTTTTGGCTAATTTTCACCATGATCAGGCAAACCACATTTCGGATCACTTCCAGGAATGGAGGAGAAGGAAGAGGCTCATTAAAGACAATATTCCACAATAATTCCTTCTTGAATGGTTTCTTAAATATTTACAACCTGAGATCTCTAAGGATGTGTCGCTCTCTAGTGCGTTCACTGAAGAACGAGCTATTTTTTTAGGGCCCAACAGTTAGAACTTATATATTCTCAAGATGTGGTTCTTCAATAAATTTTGTCGGATGCTTCTAGGTCTAAGGTTGATATAACCAAGTCGAAGCCAGGTCCCCGTGTCGATGGGTTAGTCGGATCGATCGATGCTAACATGGCTAACATGCTGAATCGATTGCAATAGTTGTCTTTACAAACTGCTTCAACTATGCAGACATTGCCATCAACACCTATGTCTTCTCAAGCTACGTCTATAAATTCCATCCAAACTTCTAACCCCAAAGGAAACAAAAAATGTGATGGCAATAATAAAGGACGAGGTAAGAAAAAAGAATCAGGATGGGAAGGCAATGTAAGCAAGCCCGACAATGATATTGGAGAGGGTAGAAAGGAGTCTAAGAGAAAGGTAAAATTTCCATGCATGTTATGCAATGGAGATCATTTGACTCATCTTTTCCCTAATATCCAAGATGCTCAGTTTTTATTAGTTTAGTATGGGTCTTCTAGCTCCCAAGCTGTCCTCACTAACCCTTTTACCCAGGGGAAGCAAGTATTTATAGCGTGAACCCTAGTACTGGTTACCCTCGCAGGGAGCAACCAAGAAGGGGATAATACATCAAATGTCTACATGATGAGTTCACATATTGACATTTCCACACGATCATGTGATTATGGTGAATCAAAGTCATCTAAGGTTAAGTCTGCTTTTGATGTTTTAGAGCCACTCCATATTGAGAGGCCCTCTATGAATCTATACCTTGGATGCCGAAAGGCTCCGCAAAACACTCGACCATTAACCCTAATGCTAGGGAAGTGTAGACCTACTCGATTGTAGAAGATCTAGCTCAGAGTCCTTGTGCTATGTCAGTGTTAGAAGTACTCCAGTTGTGCCCCGTGTAAAGGACTACATTACTCACTGCAATCAAAGCAGTCAATCCAAAAAATTCTCTTGTGATTACATGTGATATGTAAAACATCAAAAAGAGACTTCCACGTCATATGGCTTTCCAGATAAAGTCTACATATAGAAAGATGGATATCTTTTGAACTGTTATCGATGAGGGAGCTTCCACATGTGTAATGTCCATGTCATGTTGGAAGGACATTTGATCACCCCAAGTTGTTCCTTCACCAACTTTGTTGACAATATTTGATGGTCATTCTCATAGGCCACATGGGATTATCCCAACCTTTCCCATATGTGTTGGGTGAAATGTGGTAAATATTGAAGTAGAAATAGTTGATGCGAATATGGATTACAACCTCCTCCTAGGCAGGAATTGGATTTATGAGATGGATGCCATTGTATCATCATTATTTCGTATCTTTTGGTTTCCTCATGAAGGGAGAATTTAAAAGATTGATCAGATGGATTATTCTCCCGGTGACTCCCACGCATCTTCTAAGTCTATTGTTCCATTAGTGGACAATCCCAAATAGCCTATAGAGAATTTAGGAGTTGGAATGTACTCTTCCTTAATGGGTACTTTTGATCTTCCTTCTCCTATAGATAGAATTAATGCTATTTCATCCTCCAAGGGACCTTCTCGAAGAGAGTTCTTTAGAACAGACTATTTTTTAGACCCTTGGCCTTTACCCTCATTTACCACCACATTAGATGAAGGGTAGGTAGGTGGAATGACATATCCTATGTTATGCAGTAGAAATTTCTTATCAATCTATTGTTATCTCTGTAGACTCCGATCCTACTCCTTTTTCACGAGAGGAGCTAGATGGGTATGTGGCTCTGGGCTGGACCCTCGATGCGGCTTCTGCTCAGGAATTCTTAGATATTGTCTTACCATCTGAAGAAGCAATTCTAGAAGCAATGATGGGTGTTGATAGACCTTGTCATGATTTGCATCATCGTTTATATTTCCTCCCTCATTTGCGGGAAGTTGAGTCAAGTTTGTCTAGTCATTCTACTAGGGATGTTCATGCAGTCTTAAATCCTTTGGCCCCAACACAATTTTCTGCTGAAGGTAACATGTCTCTTATCTCACAAACTGTACCAGTGAACATCTCCAGGAATTCCAACATTATAGAGAATGTCTTCATTGGAGCTGACTGTTCCCCTAAAGAAATTCAAAATTATACTGATCCATTCAAAGAGTTTCGTGATGTGTTCGCTTGGTCTTATGAGGAAATGCCTAGAATAGATCCATCTATAGTCCAGCATGAGATTAAGATGTACGAAAATGCTAAACCTATTCATCAAAAACTTCAATTGGTCAATCCTAGAAAAGAAACAACTATCAAAGCTGAAGTCGATAAGTTGCTTAAGGTGGGTTTCATATACTCCATTCATTTAATTGAGTGGGTCTCTAATCCAGTCCCCATAGATAAAAAGTAAGGAATGATTCGAATATGCATTGACTTTAGGGAACTAAATAAGGCTTGTCCTAAGGACAATTACCCCACGCCCTTTATTCATCAAATTATTGATGAATGTGCAGTTAATGAGATTTTTTCATTTATGAACAGATTCTCTGGTTACAATCAAACTACTATCCATCCAGAAGATTAGCACAAGACAACTTTTATTTGTCCCTGGGGTACATTTGTGTAAAAAAATATGCCTTTTGGCCTAGAAAATGTTGGAGCTACTTTTCAGCGGGCCAAGTCTTACGCTTTTCACGACATCAAGCACATTATCGAAACATATATGGATGATTTAGCTGCTCATTCTCAAAAGAGAATTGATCATCCTAAACATCTTTGGTTGATTTTTGAGCGATGTCATTTTTATAAAATCCGGTTGAATCCGAATAAGTGCATTTTCTTTATCACATCCAGTCGGCTGTTGGGATTTATCGTGTCAAAAGAGGGGATTCATGTAGATCCCTTCAAGGTTGAGGCAATACTTCATTTTCCTCCCTCGTCTTCCATACATCAACTTCAAAGTCTCCAAGGAAAAGAAAATTTCTTGAGGAGATTTATAGCCAATTATGCCGAGATTAGAAAAGGATTTATGCGATTGCTTAAGAAAGGGGTCCCATTTTTATGGGATGATTTCATGCAAGGATATTTTTATGCTTTGAAAAAATCATTGACATCTACTCCATTATTGATTCCACCTAATTATAGCAGAGATTTCCTCTTGTATCTTGCTACAGCAGAATCAACCATTGGTATGGTTATAGTTCAGGAAGATGATGCCTTATGTGAGCATGTAATGTATTATCTAAGATGAGGCTTGGTAGTTCCTGAACTGCACTATTCTCTAATCAAGAAATTAGCTTTGGTAGTTGTCCATGCTGTCCAACAGCTTTGACATTATATTCTTCTTCGAAAAATGTTCGTATTAGTAGCCGTCAATCCATTTAACATTGGTCTCAATAGGCAAGTTATTGGGGGCAAATATAATAGATGGATTGTCATTTTGCAAGAATTCGACCTCGAATTCATGTCATCTAAATCTAAGAAATAAATTAGTATTTGCAGAGTTGATATCACAACTACCTTGTGAGGAAGAAATCATTCACGAAGAAAACTTTCCTGATGAACATCTATTTCTTATTTCCTCACAAGATCCTTGGTATGGAGATATCATTATATATCTCTAGACTTCGAAGTTTCCACTCGCTTTTCCCAAGGACGAGTGTAGAAAATTGCGTCACCTCCCTAAGAATTATGTTATTATAGGTGACACCTTATATCATCATGGGATTGATTCAACCCTTAGAGGTTGTTTAACCTTGGAAGAGGCTGAGTCAGTGCTTAATGATTGCCACAGTTGAGCTTGTGGCGGTCATCTATATGGGTTTGCTACAACCCAAAAAAATTTGCGCACAAGCTACTTTTGGCCTTCAACCTTCAAATACTGTATTGAGGTGGTCAAAATATTCCATCCTTGTTAGGTCTATACTCAGAAAATGTGAGCAAACCCAGCTCCACTTTTCAATGTTATCAACGTCAGTCGTTTCACACAGTGGGGCATTGATTTTACTACTTGTAATCTTCCTTCAGCAGGAAATCACAAGTATATCATTGTGGCCGTAGACTACTTTACTAAGTGGGCTAAGGACATGCCTACTTTCAAGAATGACAGTAAAACAACAACCTTGTTTCTCTTCAATCAAGTGATTTCCTGGTTTGGTATTCCTAAAGAGATTGTCACTCACCATGGCAGTCATTTCCAAAATTAACTGATGTCTGAGTTGGATTTCAACTTGTGTTTCTGGTAGGATATTTCATCTTCATATTATCCTCAAGCCAATGGGTAGGTTGAAGCCATGAACAAGTCCCTTAAAATCATCCTCCAAAGGATGATTGACAAAGCTAGATCCAATTGGCACATCATGTTGTATCCGACACTTTGGGCATATCGAACGTTAGTTAAGGCCGCCATTGGTTTTACTCCCTTTTAACTGGCTTACAGTTGGAATCTATTTTTCCTATTGAATGTCAAATTCCTTCCCTTAAACTAGCTGTTGAACTTCTTCCCGAGACTTCTAGTCTCGAAGAGTGCCTCGTTCATTTGGAACATCTTAATGAGCAGTGTCGAGATGCTGCCACAATAAACGAAGCCCATAAAAAGAGGGTAAAAACTCAATACGATAAAGCTATCCATCCTAGAAATTTTTCTGAAGGCGACCTTGTCTTGGTCTACGATCAAGAAAAAGATGCCTTGGGGGTAGGAAAGTTTAAGTCTATGTGGTATGGTCCCTTTATTGTCAAGCGAGTTTCGAAAAAGGGAGCTTATGAATTGATTGAATTTGAAGGAAATAAGTAGGTGGAGCCCAGAAATGGGCTCTACCTAAATAAGTACTTTTCTTAGGCTTCGGTCGAGTAGTTACTTGTTTGTATATATTGTATGATTGTACATATCTATCTATTGGTTTTAGTGATGTCGATATTTTTGATCTGATTTGGAAGGTATTGATGGACGATTTGATATATCTAGGGTTCACCGATGGTGCCAGTAGACACAGCTGGAACCTTGATTCTGTGGTTTGGGTGATTTATTATCCATCTGGCCAGTTGATGGTTTCGAGAGGAGTATGTATCAGTCCTTCTTTGAATAATATTTCCAAATATAATGCTGTTATTAATTTACTATTGGAAGCGATATCTCTTGATATTGATTTGCTAGTGGTTTATTTAGACTCGCAACTAGTGGTATCTCAACTGAATAAAGTCTATTGGGTATGAGATCCCTATTTGTATCGCCAATTCCTGAGAGTGCAGTTGTTGCAATGATCATTTGTTTACATCACATTTGTTCACATTCCATGATCAAAAAATTCCTTAGCTAATTCTATTTCTAATCAAGCATTGGATTGGCATATAAATCATTCATCAAATTAAAAAACATAAAAATTAATCGAAGTATCATCTATATATATGATCATCATAAAATCGTCTATATATAGATAGAGTGTTTGTGTCCAAAATAATATAAAAAAATCGGGACAAAATGCCCTACAAAATTTGGGCTTATGCCCATCATCATGACTAAATCACAAAAATATTTGATCATCTATCTCACAATCCTACTCAAGATGAGAAGCTAGAAAGTAAATGAGGGTATTTGACACAAGTTGAAATAGTCGCACCCAGTCCCGTGGTAATCCTACCATGTGCCACTTCATCTCCTCTAGTAAGTCCTCTATGGCCACCATGGTTACTCGGTGAGTCAGTCTCACCAAGTTCCTTTGGACTGCATGGAGAACTCTCTCAGTCTCAATTGCAGCCCCTTCAACATCTCTTCCATGATGCCTATGTGGAGGAAATCCACCAGGTCTCACTGGTCCCACATCTAAAACATGATCAAATTTTTTTTGTAAGTGTCTTGTCTCATGAAAAATATTTTTAATTCATTTATATTAAAAATCCAAAAAAATATTAAAATTCAAAAATCATTTATACCTATGGCACCCCATGCTGCATCTAGTGGCAATACTAGATCTGGATCTCCCCGGAAGTCCATTTTTGTGTAGGGGTAGTCGTCGATGCAATGACCTGTTGATCCCACCAAAGGAAAAACTCATCATCAAAAGTCGTCATAGGGACCTCACCACCCCCTAGGTGTTTCATCAAGTCAGCCCATCTTCCCATCTGTGGATCCCTCGGGCTATTGATGGTAGATAATACCTTGGAACGAAGCCCAGGTACTCTCTCAAAAAAGAATAGGCATAAGGTAATGCTGTATTCAAAATTATTAGTCAAACCCTTCTGAATGGAAGTGAGTTTGTTCTTCATGTTGGTTAGCAGAGGTGTACACCAATCAAAGACAGTAGTGAGGCAATCCACTACTATGCTCATGGACACATGTGAAGCCTGATGTCTACTAGTAGAACTGTTTACCCTGGCTATGGTAAATAGTAGGATTTTCAAAGATAAAATCTCTACGTGCTTGATTGGAATCTAACTTCCAACCTTTTTGGGTGGCTAGGACAGTATATGCAGACATAGTCTTCTACACTAAGACTACCTCTTGTCCTACCAGTTGATTGCACTCTCTCTCCCCTTCAGGAAAGACCTGTTATGAAATAAATTTCTTCTATCTTGATCCTTAGGGGCATTTGATCGATCATGAATGCATCATCTTCTGCACTCCAGTAGTGAATCACCAAGAAATCGAGTATTCACCTTCGTGTTTGGATTTTTTAAGAATTTTAACAAACCACATCCTCTCAAGGAATCTAAGGCATTTTGGTCCTCCATCACTTGGTTATCAATGGTACTATGTTCCCTTTCATGCTAGGTAATTGTCATCCTACCAAAAAAGATGTTTCAAATCATTAAATCAAAGTTTAAATTTTTTTACACGCGCACACGTAGGTTCACTTTTTACAAAGTCGCATGTAGGACCCTCGTATACATGGGTTACCTATATCCAACCCATGTGTACACAGATTTGAAATTTTTAACATAATTTCCTATGGTCAAAATTATGAAAAACCATCTAGAAAGCATAAAAAATGATCAAAAGCATGATTAAAGGGTTAGCTAGAATATTTGAAGAAATTTGAATAGTTGAATTTGATGAGGAAGTTTGTTTTATTTTTTTCCACAACTCCTTGCTCAAAACACAAATGACAAAAATGTGAGTCCAAAAGTCCTTATATAGGTTGAAAAATGAAAAATATTTTTTCTAAAGTTGATTTTTATCTTGTGGACGTTTTTACCTTTTGGCTTGGAGTGTCGGGAATGGGTTGTTTTTACAGAATATTTTGGAGACTTTTTTGAGAAATTGCTTCAATCCCATGCCTACAGACCCGTTGTGGCAGGTATCAATTTCTTACTGGCATATAGGTTAGGGAATATCACTTTTTGCTACATTTTTCATACTAGCCTCCATACTGTGATATTCTTGCAATGTGGTCGACCCCATCATGTCTTGATTCACAAAATATTTTCATTCGCCGACTTTTAAAAGTCATGATGTGATGGTAAAGTCAACCTTTACATGGGCATCTTAGTTAGATCCTCACTGACATATGTTGCCCATGTTGCTATATTGAGTAGGCTTGGGAGTCCTCTTTAGTCCCACCATGACTTATGCATTGGAGACTCATTCTCGTTCTTCTTCCCTATTTTCTAGATTTATACCCTAGAGGCTCCTTTGTGTTGAGTTGTACTGCTGCATTGCATATTGACTATTTGCACCTTTTGGCCCTGAGCTGGCTTCACTTGGACTCGTGTTTAAGCCACTTTTTGACCATGACTTCTGAAAAATAAACCTTGCAAACACTTAGCCTTTGCAACTTGATGCACCCTTTCACCCACGAAAAGAACATTCCTTTGAGTGTCATTGACTAGTTTAGCCACCTTGCATTAAGCATAGGAATGTTCCCCTCCCAGGAACTAGAACATCTATTTTTTCGACACTCGCTCTTTCCACTTTACTATAGCATTCTTTTATTCCTTTTTAGCCTTCATATAAATGAAAAAGACAAAAAAAATTATATATCCTAATAAAGGGCGAGAACGGTACATTATTTCCATGTTTGATGGCAGCTAGAGTCAGTTGTGTCTCCCTTGAACAAAGCACTCAAAAAATAAGTCTTTCCTCCATTGGGATGGGCTTTAGTTTGACTTAGGAGAGCCTTAACCTTGTTATTGAGTTAGTACTCCTCCGCTTGGTTATATCTTCCAATCATATGGATAGTTTTCTTATGCCTCCTACGTGACAAACTTATACAAATATATCATATGCTGCCATGTAGTCACAATTGAGTCATGATTTTGTTCAAGGGAAGTAAACCTGAGTTGGCCTCTCTGCGGTGTCTCTTGACCAATTTTTCAGTTGGCCATCCCTCTTTGTCAGAGTCATGTTCGTTATCACATCAACTATGTTGGTCCTTTGCTCATGCTGGTTTGAGAAGGTCCTCCGTTGACTTATTGCTGGCGGGTCTCTCTCTTATCAACTACGACAAATTGCTCTAAGGGTAGATATAGAGCCACATCATGGCCTTATTTTCATTATTGATAGGTCACCTTGTGCTCAACATCGATCAGTATCATGGGTCTTTGATTGAGTGGTTTTCCTTTTGTTCGGCATCAACATTCATTATCACACATTGGGATTCATGTAATGCCCTAGTTTCCATTTGACCCTACTGGTGGATTCCTCGCCTCTGTGTTAGTTTTCATTATTGGTTGGTTCATAAGGTTTCTATCGTGTGCTACCTACATCTTGTGTACAATAGAAACATGCTTCTGTTGGGTTACTACATATTTATTCGTCTGATTCCTTACACATTATTGGCCTATGGGTTACACTCATGCTAGATTGATGAAGGATGCCTTAATGCCTTCCTTCTAGCGGATCTTTTCCCATCGACTTCAACTCATTCCTCTGGGAAAGAGGTCTAGAGACCATTTGGCAGTACATTGTGGTTTGCAGTCATCAGTGGCATATTCCTTCACTATTGTTAGTGGGAAAACATCATTGTCTTCTGATTGATAGATTCTTCTAAGTGTTCAACTACAACTTATTTATTCGCACTTATTGGATTGTACTAGGTACCTTGGATCTCATCATCATTATCAGTGAGTAGTCTTGTGTTTGTTAACAATATACATCAATGGCCAGTAATCAAATGATTTTTCACATGGTCGACTTCAGATCATTTATTCCCATCATGTAGAAATGTACCACGACGATCAGTGAAGATCTCAAGTTTGCATCAACATTTCTTGGTTCACTTCTCTATTGCTCCCGTTTCTGCTAGTTGACACCATCCATCTTATATGTTGTAATTCCTTACAGTGACATCCTATATGTTGGCACCTAAGTTGCGGTGTAGTACCATTTATTCTACCATTTGACTTGGTACTTTTTGGATCAGTTTTATGACTTTAGTGATAAGATTCATACTTGAACATCATTGATCATCTCTTTATATGTGATATTAAGATATGTACTTTCTTGGTTATGATCGGATGATCCATTATGTACCTTAAGTTTCTTTATACTTGTATGCATATTGGATCCACTTTTGTACTCGACATGCAGACATGCTTTACTATATTTGAGCATGGGTATTCCCGCCTCAGACAACAGTTTCTTTATGATCTCTTTCGTTGTCTTGGTAGGCTAAATTCTGGTGAAATCCTCCTTGGTCTCGACATGATTCCTTCTATATACTTAATACATTTCAGCCATCATGTACCCCTTTTGACCTCATATATTAGGGGGCATTAGTTATAGCACCACTTACCACTCTTGGTAGATCTAGTGCTCTGGTTATGGCCTAAGGAAACCCTTCCTTCTAGACTTGGTCCAAAATCTTAAAAACAATGTTTTATTTCCTATACGCTACTTTTCCCTGTGATAAAAGCGTGTACATGTGGGTCAGCAGATACCCAACCCACGTACATGTGTTAAAACACTTAAAAATAATAATTTTCCTTAATTTTGGGTGGAGTTCATCAGTTTTACTTGTTTCTCACCTCATATAGCCAATGGCCCAACTATTTCCCAACTGAAAAAACTAATTTGGAGAAGTATAAATAAACCTCCTTGGGATGGCCTTAAGGGAGAAGAAATGATATATTGATATTATAGTTGATTTATCCCTAATCGAGTCTGACAAAATCCCTGTGCCTCCTGCATTCCCCAAAGCTTTAAGAAACCCTTGTTTCCTCTTTTGAGATATCCTTCATCCTTCTTGAGATATCCTTGTGTATGATGATGGACGAAGATTTCTAAGGCTAGGAAAGGACAGATCTGGAGGACAGTTCCGCTTGGAGCTAGAGGAAGACTCAGGTTGTATTTTTCCACCTTTCTTGTAGCTTACATCAATAAAGAAATGTTGTTCTATTCCTTATATTAAAACATGTTTATTCATTGATCTATATTGTGATTTGTTTATAAATCTTATATTAATGTGTAATTGTTCATTTGTTTATGTGCTCTAACATATATATCATGAATATGCTTTACATTTCTACTGTTGTATATGCTTTGTTTGAATAATTTATAGTTTTCAAAGGCATCAGGAGAAGTGGAGGGTTTTCACATTGTAGGATCTAGCCAAATGTAGCACCCCCGGGTAAGGACACTTCTTCCGAGTTTAGTAGAATAAGCATTTAGATTCTTTGTCTAAGCATTTATTGCTATTGTTTGCCCTCCATTCTGTTGGGGTTTTCAACCCAAGACCCTAGGGTGTTCTCACCCACAACACTATGTGATGAAGGAATGCCTTTCCATTACTAAATATTGCATCATATCCTTTATCCTCCAACATGGCAACAAAAACCAATTTCTTCTTCAAACTAGGAACATACATAACATCCTACAAAGTGAGGGGAGAACTAAACTCCCTTTGAAAGGTAAATATACCGATGTTGGTTGTGCTACACCTCCCATCATCATCCATCTCAATATGCATCTTGAGATCCTTCTACTCTAATTTGGTGAAGAGCTCTTTATTAATGGTCATGTGGAAATAAACTCAATTTGCTAGGTACCACACACTGCCCATCATTGATGAAACCATACAAGTGATGAGGGTAAAATCCAATTCGAACTGTGAAGAAAGAGCCTCATCTGCCACTCCTTTTAGGGGATTCTTACCGGCCTTCTTATGTGGACACCTTATGGAAAAGTGTCCCATCTTGTAACATTGAAAACAATTGATTTTCGACATGTCCTTCTTCTTGTTGCCCTAACAATAATCTAATTTGGAATGGGATGACTTCCCCTTCCCTTTCTTTGCGTTACTCGCTAAGGCACAATTCTTCTCGTCATCATTCTTTGATGAGGATCCATCTCTAGTGTTCTGTCGAATCTCTTCATGTACCAAGTCAGACCATAATCTCTCCCACTTTGGTAGCTTCTCCCTCCCATTAACTGAGTCCTGGAAACTATACTAACTCTTGGAAAGTTCTAGAAATGCTAGGATCACTATATTGTCTTCGCTAAAAGTAATATTGACACTTGCAAGCTCATCCCGACATTGGGTGTACTTGGTCAAGTAATTCGAAATAGAGATGCCCTTCTCCATCTTGATCTTTCTAAGTTTGTCCTTTAGTGCCAGCTTCCTGTGGTCACTGCTATTTTGAAATAGGTCCGTCAATTCCTTCCACATTGCAAATGGATTTTCCTTACCATGGAGATTCAAGACAATATGATCTTGAACTGCTTCTAGGATAATACTTCTTGCTTTTGCCACACACTTTCTCCATTCAACAAGATCTTTAGCATCATATGCTAGAGGCTTCAAAATATTACGATCTATGAATTCCTTTAGCTCGTTGTCTTCCAACACTTCCTCCATACTATCCTTCAATTCTATGTAATTCAAGCTGCCCTCGAGGGCATACTCAAGTATCAAGCCATATAATGACATACTGCTGACTCTAAAGTATGAACCTACCAATCCGATTTCACCTATGCAATAAAATCAAATTCTCCTCTTCTATAATGTCTTCAGCTCCGATACCATGTAGATTTTTACTTGATGATTCAATAGCTTATGTGATATGCTAAAACATAAGACAAGAATATACTCTACTCATTAGTAGAAACAAAAATTGATCAATGAAAAGACTGAGAAGAAAAGGAAGAATTTCAGTCACACATAACAAAATATTTCTCTAGGGAAAGAAATTGCTCAAAATCCCGACTATATTGATTGCATTAACCACAAGATTTGAGAAGAAAATACAATGCTTGTTCAACCTGAACAATTCCTACACAAGTAAAATCTATCTTTTTGCTTCACAAACCAGCTCAAGCCAACACTTAGATAAAATTGCTGCCTGCCAAGCTCCTACTTCCTTGCATAATTTCTAAGAGAATTAGCCCATATTTAATTGGGAAATTCTCTCTCCATAACTATGCAATCCATCCATATACCCTCAACTAATTGCGTGCACCATTTGTACAACTTGGAAAATTATACAACTGATAGTACACTGTCCCTGAACTCTATTATCAACTAGGTCTTCCTCGGAACTAACATGCATGAGTTATTTATGAGTGAATCTTTAGTTAACTATTGGAGTGATGAAGCCGCACTGAAGATGATCCCCACTACTAGGCCTCCTGCTAGTTCCTCCAACAGTTTAAACTAGTTTAACTATCTATAACTCAGTTAGATTGAGTTAACTAATTACAAATCAAAAGAACTCAAACTAGACCCCTAAAATTTAGGAATCACTCTACATGAATTTCTAACTCAAATTTACTGAGCCAACTAAGTCAAATTAACTTAGTTAACTATTACAAGTTGCTACGAGAATAGAATTTTAATTTAATTCCTAATTTAATTCAAGGACAAATTAAATTAGGATTTCTTGTTACTATTTTTAACAAGCCCACCCTTAAATTTTCTCCATTTCCTATATGCCATTCCAAACCTGAGCCAACTACCTCAAAATATTCCATTGTGGCCTTTTAGACAGATGAAGAAATTGGAGTTTTTTTAGAAGGTTTCTAAATCCATTCATCCAAGGTGAGGGGAAACATTTATTTTATGTTTACCACTATTTTCCATAGGTTTTCTGCCATAATTAGCCTCCAACTAGGTTTTACGGATAAATATTTTGCAAAAATTGGAAGGCATTTAAGACCCCATCCTCCCCAACATTTCAATAAAGCAATATTATCCCAAGCAACCTAGGGGAGTGAAACCTCTTACACAATTTTTTGACTTCCATGTGAGGGCCTCCCAATAGATAAGAAGGACTTCAATTATTGACTTAATAAAAAAAAAAGGCATCCAACTCGTGATAACCATTTCAAACTCTAGTGTTTTATCCTTTTTTCTACCTTCATTATGAGCCATCTCCAATCCTCCTCCTTCTAATTATTTTCTTTGAGATGGATGCCTAGGTATTTGAAACTTTCCCTGAAGGACCTGACTTCAAAAGGGAAAGCTTGTTGGAATCCACAAATTTCCCTTGGGGAGAAGCCTTCACATGATAGGGAATATTTCCTTTGGTTAATTTTCATCTCTATAGTTTTTTAGAAGAGGGCTAGGACATTATTAATGCAATCTAGATCATGTCTGGAGCTGTCGCTGAAAAGAAGTATGTTGTCAACGAAAATAAAGTGAGTGATGAATAAGTTTGAATAAGTTTGAAGTGATAATTCTGCTTATAGTGTTGACTGCAATAAAAAGCAAGAGTGGAGACAAAGGACATGCTTGTCTGAAAGCCCAGATGAGTAAAAACATTCTTAAATAAATCCATATAATTCTGTCATGGGCTTTAGATAAGCCAATTTTTAGAAATAATTCCTCTTGGCTTTCTAGTCTTGATACTATGCATGCCTTCTTGAGCCTCTCCTATGGCTTCACAGATTTGGTGGTGTTGGAATTATGACACAGGTGTTGTCCTTGATGGCAACTCACTCAGATGACAAATCATAGTGCAGTAGGTTAACAGCACAGAGTTATAGATCAGACTTCATAGAATGAAGAAAGAGAGGTATACACAGTTCACCATTGGCCAAGCTGCGTGTACACGTAGGTTCACTATGTTCAAGGCACGTATATGTACACACACACTTTCACAGAAGGAAAGGCGCGTATACCTTGGAAAACTAAATTTTTGGTCTGAAGTATTTGTTCCATGGTATTTTCATCCATGGTATTGGTCCAAGGTATTTGATCCAAGGTCCAAGGTATTGGTCCTACATGGTTTTGGTCCATGGTATTGGGAAAGGCCTAAAACTATAAAAGGAGGAGAAGATCATTAGGCCAGTATACTTAAGCATTGAATATCTGATGAAGGGTGATATCTAGTATGCAGGTTATTGGGTTATGGTGAATTGCTCGATCTGAACCAAGGACGAACCATAGTGCTTGATGAAGGATAAGATCTAATGATGTATGAGGATCTTAAGGCTGGAAGAGAATTATCTTTATGTGGTTTGATCATTTCTTTGAATAACTAGCGCATGTTGTAGTCTATAAATGTGATGATCTGGGTATGACTGTAGTATGGAATTGTTGTAATATTTAAATCAGCATTTATAGATCTATACATAGGTCCACTTTAGAAAAGGCATGTACACACACTAGTTCTGCATATCAAAACAATGTATACATCATAAATTTGATTTGTAGACCTGTATGCAGGTTCGCCTTGAGGAAAGCACGTATGCACATGGGTTTGACACATGGAAGTAGCGTATACCTTATAAAATATGTTTTAGTTGCTTTTGTTTGTTGTTGCAGTGTTCTAGGTTCTGGCTTGGGTTCTAGTTACTGTATTCTAGTGACATTATCTGTTAGGCCCCTATACTACTAGTGTAACCCCTTATTGTTATTAGTACAACCCACTTATTATATTGATGTACCCATGTAGTGCCCCATATTGTTAAATAATAGTGCAACATAGAACCCACTATTTATTTGTTGTGCCTTACATTATTATTAATTATGTCGACTCTATTATGTTATGAACCCCTTAGACCCCCAATTATATAGAAAGGAGGTCTTTTCATTTGTATCATCGAAGAATTGTTCATTTATGTAATGTAAAGGAGGTTGCCCCCTTGAAGAGGCTGAATTCTAAGGCGTTGATCTATCTTTTCTTGAGCTGGTTTCATAACATTATCCTGAATGATCAGATTGATGGGCTGTCAAAATGATTTATTGACTCGGTTGTGGGAGATTGGTTGATGCAAATATACTTGATGATTTAATGATGTTGTTGATGGATCCATTCTGAAAATTTATGAAACGTGGTCCCTGGAAGAAAGGAGAAGGTTGTAGCCTTCTGTAGGCTGGCACCTATGTACTAGTAAACATATCAGTTAGTACAAGAGCTAGGGGGTTGTAGCTCCCTTCCAGTAGAAGCTGGAGAACGAGAGAAGGTTGTGGCCTTCTGTAGGTAGAAGCCTACGTACTGGTATAAGGCTGCACCAATACAAAAAAAATTGTAAACAAAATTCTCTTATTACCAAAAGAAGATAGAGACGATTGTAACAGGTGGTTTTCACCCACATTGGATTTCCACCTTATATCTTGGTGTCTATGTGTGTTTCTTATGTGTGATGCTTTATTCTACTTTTACTGCACTATCTAATGAATTGCTTATATACTGATTAAAGTTCACTACATGATAATTTGGGTAAATCAAAAGATCTCTATATATACACTAGTTTCATTAAGTATCGTTGCGTATACATGCTAGTTCATTGCAATGAAGTAGCATATACAAATTACTTTTGAAAATTAAATTATTGATTTGATAATACTGATTCACTCCCCCTCTCAGTATTATTTCCCACAATTGGTATCAGAGCAGGTCCTTTAGTAGAAGCTTGATCGCTTGAAGGTAGATCCATCATCATGAGTAATCAAGAAAACAGGGGTTCCATTAGACTGCCAATCTTTGATGGGAGCAACTTCGTTTATTGGAAGGTAAGAACCATAGCCTATCTTCAATCTCTTGGAACAGATGTCTGGGAAATCGCGGAAGGAGGATATACATTTCCATTAGCGATTCCTACAGATACGACAGGTAAATAGCAATATGAAACTAATGCCAAGGCTGTGAATACATTATTGGGAAGTTTGTCACAATTAGAGTTTGTCAAAGTTATGCAGCTCAAATCTACCAAAGAAATATGGGACAAAATCGTTCTAAGCTACGAAGGAGACTCTCAAGTAAAATGTGCTAAACGACAAACTCTCAAAATTCAATATGAAACTCTCAAGATGCACAATGATGAAAGTATAGCTAGTTAATTCTTACGTATAGATGAGATTGTTGATTGCATGAATAATCTGGGTGAAGAAATAAAGGAAGTTACTTTAGTTGAAAATTTTTAAGATCCTTGTCTGCTAAGTTTGAATCAAAAGTGTCTGCCATAGAAGAAAAGTAGGATCTACAGAATATTATTATGACACAGCTGCACAGTATCTTAATTGCCTTTGAGATGAGAAAAGGAGGTCCATCAGATATGATAGAATCCACATTTAAAGCTTCAGCAAAAGGAAAAGAAGAACTCAATGAACCATGACATGTTTCATAAGGAGATGAAGAAGCAAACTTTGTCAAGAACCTTCAATGGGGTTTCGGAAGATTTAGAGGTAAACTACCTTTCAAATGTTTTGCCTGTGGTAGAGTCAGTCATTATGCTGACAAATGTCCTCGTAAAGATAAATATGATAAAGGGAAGGAATCTACAAAATGGAATAGAAAACAAAGTGTAAGTAAAAAGATCTACTATACTTGTGAATATAGTGATGGTTTATCAAATAGTGATGAAGATCAAAATAGTAATGACTATAGACTTCTGATGGCTTATGAAGATGATGAATTTTCGAATGCTTTAGATTAAGATGACATTTATGAAGAAATATCTAAACTCAAAATATGTTTAGAAGAAAAGAATATGATTATAGATACCTTGACATACCAACTTGATGAAAGAGAAAAACACAATGAAAAACTAGAATGTGAAATTGTGGGTCTAAGAAAGGATCTTGAGAAAACAAAAGCTCTCAATCTTGGATTTGCCAAAGGATCAAAAACTTTAAATGAAATTATCAAAGCGCAGCATTATCCTTTGATAGAGACAGGTCTTGGATATACTGAAGAAGCATCTCAAGCATAGAAGCTGTCAACCTCCACTAAAAGGTATCTTGAGGCAACAAAGAGCAGTGAACAATTTGACGATTGTCAACAAAGGCATAAAGTAGACCTCTAGGTAAAACAGGCTCAATTTACTTCAAGGATGAACAGAAGCCACAACCAACCTCAGGTAAATCGTACTCAGTTTGCTTCAAAGATGAATATCAATAGAAACTACAATCACCATGTCAGTATATTCGATAATTGCAGGAACTTATTTAATGGTCAACGTTTCTCATGTCATAATTTTGGACACAAAGCTACTCAATGTGTTGCTTACAAAACCATCATTACTAGAGAAGCACAAAATCAAAGGAATGTGACAGGGATTAAGAAAAGTTCCTAGAATAAATTTTCTGTATTTGAAAATGAAATAGAATGCTCAATATGTAACAATTTTGTCCATGAAGAATCTGAATGTAGGAGCAAATTTCGGCAAATATCTCAAACAGAGCAAAATCCAAAAGTATGGAGAAAGAAAGAACCACAAATAGAAAGATGTGGTATAACCTTGTATGCAGAAGGACAAGAAACTAGTGGTACATCGAGAGTGGATGCTCAAAACACATGACGGGGGACAATGAAAAACTACACTCATATAATGCCTTAGAAAAGGAAAAGAGTGTCTCATTTTGAAACGACACTCCTGCTATCGTAAAAGGTAAAGGCTCTGTTTTCTTGAAAGAAAAAGTTAAAGATGGAAATGTTATGTATGTTGATGGCTTAAAGCATAACCTGTTGAGTGTGAGTCAAATGTGTGATCAAGGAAATTAAATAGTTTTTCGATCAAATGGATGTGTTGTTCGTGAGCTTGATATAGAAGAAACCATGATCAAAGGTACAAGAACTCCAAACAACCTATACATACTCAAGGGAGGACAACAACACTGCTATCTAAGCAAAAATCATGAACACTGGCTATGGCACAGAAGATTGGGGAATCTAAGCTTTTCTCAAATAAGAAAAGCTTGTAGATTCTAGGCTGTTCGTGATCTCCCTGATATCAGCATTTCTGAAAATACAATATGCAAATCATGTCAATTCGGTAAGCAAACCAGATCACACTTCCCTGAAAAACAAGGATCAGCTAGTAAGCCTCTTGAACTTGTTCATATTGATTTATGTGGACCATCAAGGAAAAAGTCACCTCATGGAGAAGAATAATTTATATTGTTCATTGATGATTTTTCCAAAATGTGTTGGATAGGTCTTCTAAAGCATAAAGATGAAGCATTTGAAAAATTCAAAGCCTTCAAATATTTGGTTGAAAATGAATCATATCACAAAATCAAATGCCTTAGATCTGATCGAGAAGGGGAATTTACCTTGGATGAGTTCTTTGACTTTTGTGAACAAAATGGAATAAAAAGACAATTCTCTACTACAAGGACCCCTCAGCAAAATGGAATGGTAGAAAGAATGAACAGAACTGTTCAACAAATAGCTTGAGCTATGCTAGATGAATCTGGAACTTGTGCAACCTTCTGGGGTGAAGCTACATTTGCCGCCGTCACTATTCTCAACCAAGCAAATGTTTGGGTAAACAAGACTCAAACTCCACATGAACTTTGGTATGGTAAAACTCCTACTGTAAAGCACTTCAAATTTTTTGGAAGCAAATGTTACATCAAAAGGACTAAAGAAAAACTTGGTAAGTTTGAACCTAGAGCTGATGAAGGTATTCTTCTTGGCAACTCTTCCCGAAGTAAAAGATATAAATGTTATAATAAAAGACTTGGGAAAATTATTGAAAGTATTGATGTTGTAGTTGATGAAGCATGCAAAAATCCAAAACAGATTAAAACCGAAGATCATGACAATGAAGAAGACGAGGATCGTTTTCCCACATCAAATCACACTGATTCTGAAGGAGAAACCAATGAAGCACTAGAAGAAGAGATAACGATAGAAGAAAAGACTTTGTCAAGGTATGCTCAGAAAAATCATCTAGAAACTCAAATTTTGGGGTAAAAACGGGTAGGTGTGTAGACAAGAAGAACTATTGCCGAAGCCTCAAGCTATCTAGCATTACTATCTTCCACCGAACCTCAAAATGTAAATGAAGCATGTGAAGATGGATGTTAGGTCAAGGCCATGAATGAATAACTTGAGAAAACTGAAAAGAATAATACTTGGGAATTAGTTCCTAGACCTCATGATAAAAATATCATAGGAACTAAATAGATATTCAAAAACAAGCTGAACGAAAATCGAGAAGTTATTAGAAACAAGTGTAGACTTGTTTGTAAAGGATATGCTCAACAACAAGGTATCGATTTTGAAGAAACTTTTTCACATGTTGCTAGACTTGAAGCCATAAGAATGTTTCTTGTTCTTGCTAGTTTTCAGAAATTCAAAGTAAATCAAATGGATGTAAAATCTGCCTTTCTTAATGGAGACTTAGAAGAAGAAGTCTATATTGAACAGCTAGAAGGATTCATTCTTGGAAATGATGCAAAACTTGTATGCAAACTCAGAAAGGCTCTCTATGGTCTAAAACGGGCTCCAAGGGCATGGTATTACCGTCTTGACAAATATCTCTACCAACAAGGTTTTTCAAAGGGATCAACAGATAGCAATCTATATACAAAGATTGACATTGGTAAATTGATAATAATTGTTGTTTATGTTGATGATATCATTTTTGGTAGCAATGAAGAATCCATGAGTCAGAATTTTTCTTTAGTAATGCAGCAAGAATTTGAAATGTCTTTGCTTGGTGAGCTCACCTACTTTCTTGGTCTACAAGTTCAACAAAATAAAGATGGTATTTTTCTATCACAAACCAAATACCTCAAATAGATCCTGAAAAAGTATGGCATGGAAGATTCTAAACCAATATGTACCCCAATTGTAACAGGATGCAGTCTCAGCTCAAATGATGAATCAACAGTAATGCATAAACTAATTTATAGATCCATGATTGACAATTTTCTTTATCTAATAGGTACCCAACCGGACATCATGCATGCAGTGGGAATAGTTGGAAGATTCCAAGCAAATCCAAAGGAATCACTCCTTCAGGAAGTCAAAAGGATCTTCAAAATCTTCAAGGAACACATAACCTTGGTTTATGGTATCCTAGAGATACATATCTTACGTTCATGCATATACAGATGCAGATTGGGCAGGAAGTGTTGATGATAGAAAAAGCACTAGTGGTGGTGCATTTTATATGGCTTCAAGGTCAGTGTCTTGGTTCAACAAGAAAAAAAGTTCAATTGCATTATCTACAACTAAAGTAGAATACGTGGCTACTCCATCTTGCTGCACACAACTACTTTGGATGATGCAAACCTTGCAAGACATTCAGATCACGTGTACTCCACCCATCTCCATTCTATGTGATAATACAAGTGCTATTAGTATTTCAAATAATCCAGTCATGCACTCTAAGACCAAGCACATACCCATCAAATATCATTTTCTATGTGAACAAGTGCTTGAACAAAAGGTCAAATTGGAGTATGTTCCCTCCAAAGAACAAGTTGCTGATATATTCACTAAACCATTGCCCAGAGAGACATTTGAATATCTCAGACAAAAGTTGGGAGTAGTTGTTGCATCATCCTTCTATTAAATCCTATCTTCTTGAAAGAAAGGTAGTCATATGCGAGTTTCATGAAACATAGTCATGTATATATGTTGGTTTCTATGGGTATAGTCATGTATATGATGGTTTGAGAAAAAGAAGTCGGTCAGACTCAGGAGAAAGGGGTCTGATATGGTTCAGTGAATTACCTACTCTGCTTGATGATGATTACAGTCTATTGATGACATATGGAAATATGTTGGCTTTCATAAGTTTTTGATAACTTGATATATATCTGATTGATGATGATGCCTTGATAACTCTTCTAATATATGAAATGATCAGATCTGACAGTGAACATCTAACACACATTCAGGGGGAGAATATGCTTCTAATAATGCGTTGTTGGCATTACCTTAGAAGATTTTGGTGCAGATTTTTTTTTTTAGGTGGAACAAGTTCAGGGGAAGAACATGGTTGCTGATCTAGATGCTGATTGACAAATGCTACTGATGATAGTTGCTGATGACTATCATGGTCTTGTTAAGATATTTGGTCTCTGTTATATAATTCATGTACATCTTTTAATGTAAAGGTCATGAAAAGACCTAATTTGTAACCCCACTATGCATGGGATGGATAATGTAATGTTTATGTTTTGACATGTATAAACAATTGTATATCCCCACTTGGTTGGGTGGATCAGTCAAATTTGGTATATCCCCATTTTATTGGGAGATGGATGTATGTATGAGTCTTTGGTGATAGGAAGGTCATTGGTGATGTATGTATAGAGTCATATTATCTTTTTGCAGACCTTGCTTTTGCTCAGTAGGAGCATGGACTCGATCATAGGAGCTCAATCAACACTTAAGCATATCAGAGAATTCAGTAGGTACTCAGGGGGAGCATGATCCTTTGCCCTTGATGACAAAGGGGGAGAGTGACTTGGTGTTGCCATCAAGTCAAAAGGGGGAGATTGTTGGCATTATGACACGGGTGTTGTCCTTGATGGAAACTCACTCATATGACAGATCACAGTGCAGCAGGTTAACAACACAGAGATACAGATCAGACTTCACAGAATGAAGAAAGAGAGGTATATGCAGGCTCACCATTGGCCAAGCCACATGTACACAATGGTTCACTGTATTCAAGGTGTGTATATGTACACATGCACTTTCATAGAAGGAAAGGCGCGTATACCTTGGAAAACTAAATTTTTGGTTTGAAGTATTTGGTCCATGGTATTTTGGTCCATGGTGTTTTGATCCATGGTGTTGGTCCAAGGTATTTGATCCAAGGTATTAACCCTAGGTATTTGGTCCATGGTATTGGGAAAGGCCTAAAACTATAAAAGGAGGAGAAGATCATTAGGCCAGTATACTTAAGCATTGAATATCTGATGAAGGGTGAGATCTAGTATGGTGCATTGCTGGATCTGAACCAAGGACGAACCTTAGTGCTTGATGAAGGATAAGATCTAATGATGTATGAGGATCTTAAGGCTTGAAGAGAATTATCTTTATGTGGTTTGATCATTTATTTGAATAACTAACACATGTTGTAGTCTGTAAATGTGATGATCTGGGTATAACTGAAGTCTGGAATTGTTGTAATATTTAAATCATCATTTACAGATCTATACGTAGGTTCACTTTAGAAAAGGCACGTATACACGCCAGTTCTACATATCGAAACAATGTATACATCATAAATTTGATTTGCAGACCTGTACACAGGTTCGCCTTGACGAAAGCGCGTATTCACACGGGTTCAACACATGTAAGTGGTGTATACCTTATAAAATATGTTTTAGTTGCTTCTGTTTGCTGTTGCAGTGTTCCGGGTTCTGTTTACTGTATTTTGGTGATAGTATCCTAAATGATCAGATTGATGGGCTGTCAAAATGATTGATTGATTTGGTTGTGGGAGATTGGTTGATGTAGATATACTTGATGATTGAATGATGTTGTTGATGGATCCAGTCTAAAAATTTATGAAACGTGGTCCCTGGAAGAAAGGAGAAGGTTGTAGCCTTCTCTAGGCCAGAAACTACGTACTAGTAACCATATCAGCTAGTACAAGAGCTAGGGGGTTGTAGCTCCCTTGCAATAGAAGCTGGACAACGAGAGAAGGTTGTAGCCTTATGCAGGTAGAAGCTTGCATACTAGTATAAGGCTACACCAGTACAAAAAAATTGTAAATATAATTATCTTATTATTAAAAGAAGACAAAGATGATTGCAGCAGGTGGTTTTCACCCTGATCTGAAAATGGGGCTCTTAGGTTTCTTGTCTAACTTACAAGAACATCTCCCACTTTCAAAGCTTCAAATTTTCCCAAGTCTTAATGATTAACCAATGCGGAAATAAGAAATGTTAGAAAATATGCGTGTATGCTTGTATTTGTTTTCAGCTAATTATTTACTTTAAAATTTGTTGTTTGTGCTGATATGGGAAGGTAATTAAACTGATATACAAATGCATATAATAGTAGTTAGAGCAGCAGTAAAAACAAACACATAAGGCAATAGTGTAATATGGAGTTAACCTTGATATCTTGGGCTACATCTCCTTGAGCTTTAATCAACTCGATTAGGCTCTTTGGGATTATGGCAATAGTTCTTTTACAAGTGCTACACTTAACTCCAATGTTTTATACAGGAACATTGGGTTGAGAACACCATCTTATCCCCTGGCTCCTGGAGCTCTTTGGCTTTCTAGCTCTGGCTCTTGGCTCTAGCTCTAGCTCTTGCTCTGGCTATGGCTCTAACTCTGGCTCTGGCTCTATGGCTCAGGCTTTGGTTCTAGCTCTTAGCTCTCACTTCTGGCGCTCACTCTAGAAATTGGCTCTAGCTCTTGCTCTGGCTGTGGCTCTGACTTTAGCTATGGATATGTGGCTGGGGCTCTGGTTCTGGCTCTCAGCTCTGGCTTCTGGTGCTTGCTCTGGCTCTTGGCTCTAGCTGTTCTAAGCTCTTTCACTCAGCCTTTACATACCTTTGTGAATTTCTCGACCTCGAAGCAATTCCGACAATAATATGCTGCTGTCAATTGAGCTCTCTGGCTTTTCACTCGACCTCTGAGTGACTCCCCAGACTCTCTGCACATTCAACGTTTTCTTCGTTGTTCGTCCTACAATATCTAGTGGCTCTACCTATTACAGTGATCTCGGCTCTGGTTTTTCTGCTTCCATGTCTGATCTAATGCCTCCTTGGCTGCTCTCTTTTTCTCTCCTTTTACTCTCTGTCTATTCGTGGCTTAACACCAATTTGTCTCATGACTGTTCGATTCCTCTCCCAGCTCTTCGAATTGCCTTCCTCTGTTCGATGGAATTCCCTTATCTACTTCATCATCACTGTAACACTTCACAGATAGGTGGCCACTTGTCTCCTCATGAGCTGAGTCAACTCTTCCTCAAGCGGTTCGTTACTTCGTTTACTTTGTGAAATGATTCATGCACCAACTCAGCGGTCCAATCGGACTTCAACCTTTATGTGCCGAAGCTTATTTTCTCCGTCGAATCTGGTTTCCCATTGGGCGCAATCGCCGTCGTTAGATCTGGGGCCTCCAGATAATATAGTTATTGCTCTTATCGCGCCGATGACTTGCTCGGACGTTAGCCCATGATGAGAGTGGGTTTCTCTCTCATCCATCGGACACACGTCAATCAACGTATGGAATCGCTGGGTCCTCTAAAAAACCCGCTTATCTCCTGAAACGCCTCTGATATTCTGCCGGTTTTGGAGCTCGGGACCCACCTTCGGTTTTAGCACTTTTACCATGGTTTTCTAGCTTCCCTTGTGACCAACCACTCGGGGCTTTTCCATTTCTAGGGGTTTTACCCAGCACTAATCACGCATCAGAAACAACCTCTGTTTTCTGATCTGGATTTCCCAATTTCTAGTTTGTGCCACTGCGCGGTCTCCATGGGCCTCGGTTAGTGTGCTTTGACTGGAGGTCCTCGTTGCTCCGTGCTGACCACAAACTGTCATTGTTCAGAGGTTATTTCTGATAGGCTTCGACATCCACAAGACTTTAAACTTTGGTACGAGTTTTTACAGAGTTCAGGTAGCTTTAAGAGAGTTTAAGGATCCAAATTCGGATCACACCCACATTGGGCTTCCACCTTATATCTTGGTGTCTATGTGTGTTGCTTATGTGTGATGCTTTATTCTGCTTTTACTACACTGTCTAATGAATTGTTGATATACTGATTAAAGTTCACTACATTATAATTTGGGTAAATCAAAACATCTCTGCATATACGTTGGTTTCATTAAGTATAGTTGCGTATACTCGCTAGTTCACTGCATTGAGGTAGTGTATACAAATCAGTTTTGAAAATTTAATTATTGATCTGATAATACTGATTCACTCACCCTCTTAGTATTATTTCCAATAGGCGGCCCTCGAGAAAACCAAATTGTTCTCTAGAAATGTTCCAAGAGAGGATTGGGTGGAGTCTGAGAACAATGATTTTGGATATAATATTATAGATATAGTTGCAAAGTGAAACTGGCTTGTATTCTTTAAAATACAGAGGGTTGTATACCATTGGGATGAGAACTAGAAAAGTGGAATAAAAATGTTCATGAATTATGCCCCTCAACCGAGACTCTTCAGCCACTCTTAGAAGGTCATCACCCAGAAGTTCAAAGAATCCTTGGTAGAATTCCACTATCCACCCATATGGTCCTGGGCTCTTATCCTTTTGCATGGTTTTAAGGATTTCCCCCATTTCCCCCTTGGAAATCAAGGTCATTAGAGATATACTATCCTCCTCTTAAAAAAACCTAGGGAAAAACTAAAAAATTATGATTACCTATGCAATTGAGGCTTCCTCCATATATTTAAAACGATTGCTGAAAAATTCCTTCCCCATCACAAGTATCTCGTCAAATGTTTTTGATTTACTCCCATCACTCCTCTGCATCTCCCAAATTGTATTTGTATACTTCCTTTTCTTGGAAAAATTGTGGAAGAACTTGTAGTGTTCATCTCCACTTTTCAGCCACACTGCCTAGCTCCTAAGGCTCCAATGTTCCTCTTGGTATAGTAGTATTCTGCGCTTTCTACTTTCCAAATCTAAAAATTTTATTTTGACCCTGGCTGATTCAATTCCTTCCTCTCCTGGGGTATTCAAATTTGCCAGTTCATTGTTTATATATTTGAGATCCTCCTCATATTTTAGCTTCTTTTTCTTTTCCCATTTAGTAGAATTCTACTTATTTTTTTTAAGATTTTCCATGAATTGGTGGTTTGCTGAATAGGGATCGTCCACATTAAAAGGACTCTTTTTATTTTCCCATTTAATAGAATTCTACTTAGTTTTTTTAAGATTTTCCATGAATTGGTGGCCTGCTGAATAGGGATCGTCCACATTAAAAGGAGCCTAGGAATTTTTGATTAATCGCGCACAACTCTTCTCTTTGAGCCAAGATGAATTAAATTTGAAGGGACTACCAGGTTTTTAGATCCCATTTCTTAGTTCTAGATAAATAGGATTATGCTAAGAGTCCCCTTCTGTCCTGACCCACTATCATAAAGACAATAGTTTTTCGATCAACTCTTCCTTTAGTAGAAATCGGTCCAGTCCTTTTTCCAAAAGGGAATTCCCAGATCTTCTGTTCCACCAAGTAGGATTATTTATTATTAGATTGATATTTATCAACTTGTTTTCCATCAATTTCTTGATAAATATTTTTGATAAAGGATCATTGTGGGCTTGGGGTCCCCATACCTCTCATGCCCCAAGTGAGAAATTCCAATTTCCCTCGAGCACTACATTGACCGACTTGAATTTTTTTTTTCAAAGAAAATGTTCGAGAAGGATTCCCTGTCAACACAGGGTACATACATATTTATGATTGTAAGATCCATAGCAAAGTCTATGGAGTAAACCTATGCTCCCAAGGTAAAAAATAAACTCCAATAATTATAAAACCTAAATTTCGAAAGGTTGAGACTAGTGGCCAACCCACCTGATCGACCTTTTGCATCTAATGAGAAAAAGAACTAGCGTGGTATCATCCTATTTAGCATATCTAAAACTTTGTCCCTTGGGCCTATAGTTTCCTTAAGTAGAAGAATTTCAGGAGAAGAAACTGACATGAGTCATTTCAAAGTTATTTTCTTAAAGGTGGTGGCTAACCCTCAACAACTGAAGGTGAGGGCTATCATGGGGAACCACCAATAGGGACTTGCACTACTCTAAGTGCCCCAACCAGGGTTTTTTTATTTACCTTCAATTAAATCCATACATTCCTTCAACTTAGCCTTCAAAAAATTAGATTTCTGGTTTCTAGTTTTTGGGGATAATAGGATTCCTAGAAGTTCCCCGAGCCCTTCCACTTTGTTAACCCAAAATTCCTTGGGAATTATCGTTCAAAGGTTATAGGGGTTATGGACTTGCAAGGAATAATGTCCAGCACAAGGATATGTCTATAGAGGGGATTAGAGGAGGGATAGAGATTACAACATTGTCTAGAGGTGCACATGAGCTATCTAGGGATGCAACTACAAAAGGAAATGGCATGAAAGGAATAGGCCTAGAAACAGAAGAACCAACAACATCAAATTGAGAAAGAGCACAAGAGATGAGAGGGGCCATACCCGACTTCATAATAGGCAGAGTTAACTCTTCATGAATCTCTTCTAAACCTCTAGTCTTAACATGGGGTTCCTATTCTGCTGCTGCATCAATATCCATTACTACTTGTCCAATGAGCTATCCAGGTGGGGCAACAAACTCTACTAGCAAAGGAGGTATTGAGCCTACCTCTTTATTTTGCCCCTTTCCAATGGGACCGTTTTCTCCCCAATATCCCCCAAATCTACCCTTTTCCTTCAATTGACTCTCATCCACAGAGGAAAATATTTAATCAAGTTTCCAATCTTATGACAATGATTACATCTGAAAGGAAATTCCTCGTAATCTAATTGTTGTAGGTGAGTGTGATCATCAAAGGAAAATTTGAGGTTTTCAAACAACTCCTCTCTAGGATCAAGCATAACCAGAATCTAGGCGACTTTTCTAGTCCTTGTGGAAAGAAAATACATGTCCATTTCAAGAAACTCACCTAGCTTATTTCTAACTACCTTGAAAACATCTTCTGTCCACATTTGAGGAGGAAGGGCAGGAAGCCTCAACCACACAAGAACTCCTTCCAACTACTTTTTGTGGGCATTGAAAAGGGGATTCGATCTCTTAAATAACACTGCTGATTTTTCAATACTACAATTCTTCCCAATTACCCATGAGATATCTGACACTGACTTGAAGCAGTGCATAAACCATCCCGTAACAAGGACTGTAACCTCAACCTCTCCTGCTGAGGAATCCCTCCATGTTTGCTTTACCCACTTTTCTACTTCCTCTATTGATAAAAAATTTCCCTTTTCCATCCCAACCATGATATTTTTAGAAGCTTCCATTGCCTTATCAAAGTGGATTTCCTTCTCAAAAATGAGGTTATTGTGTTTTGTTGGGTTGTGTTATATTCTTTCCATGACTATCCCACGTAGTTAACCAGTGGGTTAGAAGGGGTGCGGAGCCCCCCCTTCGTTGTGCCGATTGTGTAGCGGGGGGAGTCACAGGGGATTTGAGGGGTGCAGGTAACTCTACTCTATGGGGTCCAAGGAAAATTTTGGTTTTGGACCCTATATTAGGTTGGGTGGACCTACCTATGGTTTTGTGCATGTTTTTCACACATGGTTTTGGACGCGATGGTCTTCGGTCCATGGTTTTGGACGCGATGGTTTTTGGTCCATGGCATTGGATGCTTCGACATGTATAAATATGTATTTAACATTGAAAGAAAATAATGAAAAATCAAGCTGGTAGTCCCGGTTTTGGGATCCAGGGGAAAATCTCTATGTATATGTGTTTTATGTGTTATGCTCTTGCATAGTTTATTTTTTGTGTTTTAGAATTTGTATGTAGGTAATTTCTGTATGGGGTTAAAACCTACATTTGGTATGAGAGTTGTTTTCGCTTCAAGGGGATGACTTTATTGCTGAGGGGATGACTTTACTTCCTGTGGTAAACCCTGTTCAGTGGGAGATCTACAAGATTGATTCTAGTGGTGAAAGAAGATGGCAAGCAGTGGAAAGATAGAGATCAAGAAATTTAATGGTTAGAGTTTTGAGTTATGGAAACTCAAGATGGAGGATTTGTTGGTGGATAAAGATCAGTGGATCGTGGTAGATCTAGGTACTAAACCAATGGGAGTGTCCGATGAAGAATGGAAGAAGTTGGATCGGAAGGAAAAGAGAACAATATGATTACGTGTCTCAGATTCAATATTGTTGAATGTATCAGGGGAAGCTACGTGAAGGTTTTGTGGGAGAAGTTAGGGACTTTATACAAAACTAAGTTTCTGGTGAATAAATTGTTCCTATGAGAAAAGCTGTATAACCTGAGGATGAAAGATGGAGACTCGGTGATAGGGCATCTGAACGCATTTAATACTGTGGTAAGTCAGTTATAATTTGTTGATATTAAAATTTTAGATGAAGATAAGTGCATCAATTTGTTGTGTTCTCTACCAAATTTGTGGGATACTCTGGTTATTGCAATAGGTAGCAATGCAACTGCCTTGCAGTTTGATGAAATAGTCGCATCCTTGTTGATGGAGGAAATGAGACGGAAAAATATGGAGAGCCAGGATGGTGATGCCTTGTTTGTATGAGGATGGTCCCAGAACAGAAACAAAAATAAGTCATTGAGTGGGAGGTATAAATCTAGAGGGAGATATAAATCTCCAGGAAAACCTATAACGGTGGTGTGCTGGAAATGCTGAAAGGAAGGGCACTACAAAAGGGACTATAAATCTAAAGCTCCTGATAAAGGAAAGGGATCTGATGATTCTCCTTCTGCAGAGGAGAAAACCACCTTAGATGAAGGTGGGGATGTGTACTTGGCTTCTTCAAGTACACATGTAGATCCATGAGAGCATGGTTGATTTGACTCAGGTGCATTCTTTCACTTCACTCCCCATAGAGAGTGGTTTTGCGAGTATGAGAAATATGATGGTGGTGATGTTTTCTTGGGAGATGACAGGAAGGCTAGAATCGTTAGTCGCGGAAAAGTAAAGTTGAAGTTGCAAGGTGGAAGGATTAGAACACTTCCGGGTGTTCTGCATATTCCTGTGTTAGCCAGAAATCTGATTTCTGTAAGCAAGATGGATGATGCAGGTGTAAAACCAGTGTTCGAGAAGGATACCTACAAGATGGTTCAAGGGGCACTGGTATTGATGTGGGGAGTTCGAATTAGAACTCTGTACAAGTTGCAAGTTAGCACTGTTGTTGATGGGTGCAATAGTTTTGTGGTTCCTGAAAGTGGAGCAGAAAATCTAGTGGTCTCTGGAGAGAAGACCATGTTTTGGCATCAAAGGCTTGGACATATTGGAGAGAAGGGCCTTCGAATACTTCATGGTAAAGGAATGGTAGAAGGTATGAGTAATAGCTCTCTGGATTTTGATTTTTGTGAAAATTGTGTATATGGGAAGCAAAATCGAGTGAGTTTCCCCTCCGCTGGTAAGAGGGAGAAATAGAGATTAGAGCTTGTGTACAGTGATGTGTTTGGACCTGTGAAGGTTCCGTCACTGGGTAAGTCTATGTACTATGTATCATTTATAGATGACTTCTCAAGGAATACATGGATATATTTCCTTAAGAAGAAACTTGAAGTATTTTAAAGGTTTAATGAATTTAAGGCTTTGGTGAAAAACCTGATAGAGAATAAGATAAAGGTGTAGAGGACAGATAATAGTGGAGAGTTTTGCAGTAAGGAATTTGAAGAATTCTGTAAGAAGTGTGGTATAGCACGACAGAAGACTACTCCATACACACCTGAGAAAAATGCAGTTGCAGAAAGAATGAAGAAGACGTTGATGGAAAGGGCAAGAAGCATGCTCAGTGGTGCCGGGTTAGGACAAGAATTCTGGGCAGAGGCGGTGGAGACAACATGTTACCTGGTCAACAGATCACCTTCATCAACGTTGGAGGATAAGACT
>APFE030157336.1:59320-79530 GCA_000404065.3 Pinus taeda
AAAGGTATAGTCCATCTGCTTTCTGTTCAAACTTTGTTTTTTCTGTTATTGATGATGATCCTAGAACTGTGAAGGAAGCAGTGGATTCAGAGGATGGAAAACTCTGGAAAGAGGCCATGGTTGATGAAATGGCATCTTTGCACAAAAATGAGGCTTGGGATCTGGTGGAGTTGTCGGCTGGAAGGAAACCATTGGCAGCAAATGAGTGTTCAAGAAGAAGACAAATGCAGAAGGGAAGGTGGAGAAATACAAAGCTCGGTTGGTAGCAAAAGGTTATTCCCAGGTGCCGGGAATTGATTTTGGTGATATTTTTTCTCCTGTTGCCAAGGTAACTTCTATTATTACTTTTATCTGTTGCTGCTGCTTTTGATTTTGAGATAGAACAGATGGATGTGAAGACAACATTTCTTCACGGGGATTTGGAAGAGGAAATCTACATGAAGCAACTTGAAAGCTTTGCGGTGAAGGGTAAGAAAGAACTAGTATGCAAGTTAAAGAAGTCTCTGTATGGGTTAAAACAGTCACCAAGGATGTGGCATCATAAATTTGATACATTTATACGGGGACTTGGCTTCACCAGAAGCAAAGCAGATCACTGTGTGTATTTTAAATTAATTGGTGACCTTGTTATTTATATGGTATTGTATGTGGATGATATGTTGATGGTTGGAAATGACAAAGAAATTATCTAGGATTTGAAGATGCATTTGTCCTTCAAATTCAACATGAAAGATCTTGGTGCTGCAAACTATATTTTGGGCATGGAAATTAAAAAAGATCAGACAAAGAGGAAGCTTTGGTTAAACCAAAGGAAGTATGTTGAGACAATATTGCAGAGGTTTAATATGCAGGATAATAAACCGGTGAAGGCTCCTATTCCTGTAGGTGTAAATTTATCTGTTGAACAATGTCTCAAGACATAAGAAGAGGAAGAGGACATGTCTCATGTTCCATATGCAAGTGCAGTCGGCAGCCTGATGTATGCGATGGTCTATACTAGAGCAGACATTGCGCATGAAGTGGGAGTATTGAGTATGTTTATGTCAAAACCAGGGAAGGAGCACTGGACAATAGTGAAGTGGGTTTTTAGGTATTTGCGTGGCAATAGTGATTATGGCTTGTTCTACCAAGGAAGACCATGATTGGACAGAGTGTTGGATATTCGTGGCTTTGTTGATGCAGTCTAGGCTGGAGATCTGGATCAAAGAAGATCTACAAGTGGGTATGGGTTTAACCTATTTGGAGGTGCAGTAAATTGGATGAGTAAGAAACAATATGTAGTGGCACTATCAACTACAAAGGCAGAATACATGGTAGCCACTCATGCAAGCAAGGAAGCAGTTTGGTTGTAGAGATTTTGTTCAAGTATGGGGTTAGTACAGGGAGTTATAAGGACAGACTATGACAACCAAAGTGCAATTTTCTTGGCAAAGAACCTTGCATATCATTCAAAGACAAAGCACATTGATGTTCAGTATCACTTTGTGAGGGATATGATAGAAGACAAAAAGGTGTTGCTGGTAAAGGTGGACACTTTTAAGAATACTGCAGATGCATTGACAAAATATGTGAGCTCTGAGAAGTTCTCTTTGTGTAGAGAAGCAATGGGTGTTGTAGGGCTGGATAAATGACTAAGCTCTCTTGTGGCCCCTTGTGGAAAGAAAAAAAACAAGTGGGAGAATGTTGGGTTGGGTTATATACTTTCCACGGCTAGCCCGCGTAGTTAACCAGGAGGTTAAAAGGGGGGCAGATCCTCCCATTCGTTGTGCCGATTGCGTAGCGGTGGGAGTCATAGGGGGTTTAGGGGGTGCAGGTAACCCTACTCTATGGTGTCCAAGGAAAATTTTGGTGTTTGACCCTATATTAGGTTGGGCGGACCTACCTATGGTTTTGTGCATGTTTTTGACACATGGTTTTGGACACGATGGTTTTTGGTCCATGGTATTGGATGCTTCAACATGTATAAATATGTATTGTAACATTGAAAGAAAATAATGAAAAATCAAGTTGGTAGTCCCGATTTTGGGATCCAGGGGAAATCCTCTGTGTATATGTGTTTTATGTGTCATGCTCTCGCATTGTTTATTTTTGTGTTTTAGAATTCGTATAAAGGTAATTTCTGTACGGGGTTAAAACCTACATGTTTTGACTTACTTCGAATCCATTTTCTCGTCTTCCTTTTTGTGCCAGTGTGATGAATTATCTCTCCTTCCAGCTCCTGATCCTTTTCTACTCCATGAATGATCCTATTCGAGAAGAAGTGCTCATTTCTTGTTCCATGGGAGGGGAAATCCACCTCCACTTAACAAGGTCCTTTCGCCAGTTCAGATTGATTTGTCTCCTTTGCATGTTACCCATGGGCACCTAAATATAGATTTTCGTCCTTAGTATTTTTGGCCCTTTCATCACTTGATAAGATTTCATCATGTAAGAAGATAGACTACAACTTATTAAGTATTCCACTTTCATCCCGTGGAATAAGAATCCCTGGTTGTTCTTTTTCATTGAATCGATCTAGGATTTCTCTCACTCCTCCAAACCCAAGCCGTGCTTTACGCACCTCCACAATGACTCAGAAAAATATCCACCATTTTCCAAAGGACGCTCTCTTTGTTAAGCAAATATCCTTCCCTTCTTCCCTCAGAAACCTCACTAAGTGGATTTGATTCTCCACTACTTGTCCACAGTCCACAAATCCTAAGTATATCTTCAAGACTTCCACTGAATAATATCCCTGGGTTTGGAGAAACTGAAGGGGGCACCAAAAGGGACTTACTTTCCAGATACTCCATGCGAGAATTTTGATGAAGGAGGTCCAACTCTTAAAGTGATGCAAATTTCCCTGGAATATTTCCATCCTGGGACCGATCCAAAATCCCACCTCTTCTTTTCCCAGCTAAGAAAGTTTCTTTTCCACTTCCTAGATTATGGGATCCCGTAACCTCCTCCATTGGTACATAATAGGGTTTATCTTGCAGAGCTAGCTTTGCCAGGTTTTTTTTATTGGCCTCCTATTACACAACATTTTATCACTGTCCCTGTACTCCCCATTCCTTGATCCTGGAGGACCTCTACAGTGAACCTCGCATGCTTTGACTTCATGAAGAAACTCCCATTTTGTCCCTCTTCATGAGCAGATAAATTCCCTTTTTGCACCATTTCCCCTGAAACTTTTGTTTTTCCCAGTTTACAAGACTGACGGTAATGACCTTTGTCTCCCCCACATCGATGTGAAAATATTAGCACTAGCCCTCACGCCAACCAGAGTGACTGAGCTATGTTCTAGTCATGTCGGTCCTATTATGGAAAGTTTTTTAAATTAGGAGCTGAAGCTTCCAGCTCTAGAAGCTGCGTAATGGAAGTTTGGTAAATAGTTTTGCCAGATGGGGCTGAGGATGTCAGTTTGGGCTCCTTTCCCCTATAATTATGGAACTACCTCAAGGGATAAGCCCTTCTCTCATGAGAAAAGGATCCATCTCCCATCCATTCATCTTATATAAACCTCCCTTCTTCCCAAGCACAAGCTAGTGTTGATATTGGTGTGCTAATGCTATTTTGGTTTGGAGTAGACAACAAACTATTACTAGTTGTAGCTATCTAGTAGTATGAGGGAGAAATGTGATTTGGTTTGGAATGAAGCCTAAAGGGAAGATCCTTAAAACTATTGTTGATTGAGGCAATCATGGAATGCTAGCAGAATTGTGTGGGAACGTGGTCTTGTCAAAGGAGGACTGCAACGTCAAGACGAATGGTTGTAATCTCCCTTTGATATTAATATATGCATCTATCGATTGATTTCCTACATGATTTGTCATCTTACATATTCATGGCTTAATGTTTCTTGACTTGTTAAGTAGGCTGCATTACAATTTGTCTCTTATCACATTTGTTGTCTGTTGTTGTTTACTTGTTTCAGGTACTTGAAGAAGGAAGTGAGAGATAGCAGGAGCAAGCAAGAAAGGACATCATCAAAGAAGATAAGCAGACTAAGAAGTAGGCCCTCTTAATTAGTTCTAACCGGACGAAATCTTCCATAGAATGTATCTATTATGGCTAGACCCATTATTAGGATGGAGGAATTTGTTTGTGTCCGCACTTATACTTTTACTTCACCACAAATTGGTGACTCCACTAGGGATCCCAATCCTTTTGTTTGTCCTGGATTTCATGATTTCGTGAGAAATTTTCTAGTTCCACGTTTTCCCTTTGGTTCTGTTTCTTTTCTCCTGCTTACTGGTCTATCTAAAATTCATAGTAGCAGATATGGTCCCTGTTTCAATTTTTTTATTTTATTTTATTCTTATCTCCCTCGATCAGTGCGTTTAATTCGCTGACAGTCACACCGATCAACGCGAGTTGCTGAGAAACATTCCCGCCAACTAGCCTCTGGCACTTTTTTTTAGTTAGGCAGTTGTGCTGATGCCTGTAAGTGAAGATTAGGGCCTGACCCCATTCTTGGCCAATGTGTTCTGGTCTTGTACTTTTGACCCCGTAGGTTTTTTGGACCATTTTCTCCCTAATTAGGAAGCTACTTTTCATTTGGTTTTGCTTTCTTTTTGGCTTATCATCTTTCTACTTGATTGATTGAGTCATTGAGTGGCCAATGACACTAGGGCATCTAGTTGGTCGTCCATTTAGCAGTTTGCGAACTCAGTAAGTTGGGTTGTAGGTGTACTTACTCTTTGTATTTTTTTTTTGGTCCTTTTATGGCTTTGACCTCTTTTACACTAGTTTGAAAAGTTTTCGTTTGCTTGCCTAAATGTTTCTTTTCAGCATGCATTACGTTGCTTGTCTTGTGTTTGGTAAAGTCAGTGTTTCATTAATCTGAATGGGTTTCTCTTTTCATGTGTTCATCTACTTTAAGAGCTTATTGTCTAGAGAAATATTTCATTGGAAGATTGTATGTGAAAAGATTGTTTCGTTGCTTCATGAAAAAGTATGAAATTATAGCTTGTTGCATCATTGTGCTATGATAACTTGCATCATTAGAAGACTAGAATTGCATTGGCATTTGAAAAAGGAAGATATTTTTTTCTTTTTCTTTTGAAAGGACTAATAGATAAGTGCTTGTCAGGAAATTAGGAATGGGAATGCATTTTTCATTAGTTTATTTTTTGAAAAGTAAGGTGTCAGCACCTAAATTTGCCTTAGGTTGAAGGAAGGCAAAATTCAGGGTAACCACAAACCACGCTCAGTCTGGTAGCTAGCCTTATCAGAACAGGAGAGGGCTCTCTCCGGGTCACACTCAGTAAATAAATAAATGATATGGTCTTAGATGACTTACAATGAATATTGATTTTAGGCTAGGTAAATAAATATGGAAACAAGAGGCAATTTTTGATAAATGACTGAATTTTTGGGATGTATGGGACCAACGAACAGCATGAGCAGAGAACTTAACACAAAGGCACAGATTACTTCGTGAGGCAAGATAGGCGGAAAGTCTAGCAATTAAATTTGAAATAATGCGAAACAAAAAGATTGTTTAGGAGTGTGAAAAGGGCATAAATACATGAATCCTTTTCAACAGAAGAAGAACACAGAACGTGAAACTTTCCCACATGCAAAGCAATAAACATGAATTCTACCTTATCTTACTTAGAAAATTTCACTGGAAATGAATATGAAATGAACCGTGAAACATAACGAAATACATATGAAACAGAAAGAGAATACATTTGCTACACTCACACCACATGAATCTCATGAACCAAAGTTGCTACCTTTCATCAATTCTCTGTCAAAATATATAATGAAGAACTGAGTTTCTCTCCCACAGCCTCCCAAAAATTACAACCAACCCTTTGCAAATAGTTTTGCATACAATAAATAGACTATTCCATTGGGAAATAGAATGACCCAGAGTTGGGGAGTTTTTCAAATCATTACAAAATGGAAATGGAAAGCCAACCATTAGTGACACGTGCAGCATTACAAAAATGACAAATTGCTTGGGTGACTGCTCGCCTTCCTTTGCCACTTGGATAGGAGCCAATCTTTAGTGGAAATACTTTAAAATTTTCCTTAGGTGCCGAAAAATATGTAGTGTAAATGAGCGGGCCCACTTGGAGAAAGTCGCGAATCGAAATGTCGCGGAGCAGAAGTGATTTTGGCCTTTGGGTCCTTGTGTGCCGCGCCCAAATCTATATGCATCGCGCCACTTTGGAGGTGATTTTGAGGTCTTGCTAAAGTCTAAATTTTTCCCAAGTGTGCTTGTTAGAAATCCCTACCTGTCTACTTTCCAACCCAAGTAGAATTTCTGAATTTGGGGCTCATTTTCCCCTCCAAAATTTCATTCTCCCAAGACTGCTTCCTGTGTGTCAAAATAGGGGCAGAGAGGTCATTTTTTGTGTGTTTTTGACCTCATGGGGACTCAAAACTTGCCCAAACGTCTTGGCCATGCACCAGCAGTCATGATTTTTCATGTTGAATCCAAAAATGCAAACCATTATTGATTTAGAGCTCCCAATCCTAAGCGCAGGGAGAAAAACGCTATGTTGTGCCCAAAAATTTGTCATGTGACCAAAATTGCCCCAAATTTTTTGAAATTTGGGCTAGATGTTCGATATGAAGTGCTATGCTAGGCCACAAAGGCTTCAGCCAAGGTTTGGAGCCAATCTTGCTCTTTTTGCCTCTTTTCCCTTTTTGTCGCTTTGCTCAATTTCACGTTCAAACTCCTTATCCGAGCCTTTGAACTCATATTTCGTGCCCTATAGTGATAAACCATCCGCCTCAATATGGTTTTGTCCTTGTCGGCCTTCTCCAGCAGTCTCTCAAGGTGGATGTTCATACGCTCAAGCAAAGACTCTCGGTCATTGTGAAGATGGAGAACAAAACGTCTAGCAAGCTCATGGTGGTATTTCACTCTTTCCAGCATCTCACAAAACTAGTAGCAAGACTAATGTTTGAAACATGCTACTGCAAGAGGACAAGCCAATAGCTTTGTGAGTGTTGTGGGCTCCTCTCAGATGTGTTTTCCTCCCTTATGTGGTCTTATCGGTGCATGAAGTTCATGGGAGGAATCACTCACTATTTCCTCATCCCTTTCATAAGCTAAATCGGTTTCCATATTTGCCATTGTTTGATGTTCAATGATGAGTATGAATAGAATTTATATCAAGAATAGGTGTTTTCTATTTGACGAATGGAATTGATGAGTGGGACTGTGAATGAGGGATTTTGTGCTGACTATAGGGTTATAAGGGCGTGATATGGTTTGGGGAATGAGGATTAGGGTTTAGGGTAATAATGGGAATTTGTTGTTAGGGTTTAGGATTTTGGGGATAGGGGGGTAGGATGAATGTGAATGGGAGAGGGGTAAGGGATTTGAAATGAGGGGAGTGTAGTGGAGGAATGTGAAAATTATTGCAGAGAGCAAACAACAACAATGACAACTTTTGAAAATCCTAGATAGTTTTTCAGTACACTGTGTAGCAAACTAGGGTTTGCCTTTTCACCTATTTACACACCATCAAGGAGGATGAAAACTCTTGCAATGGAACTTAGGGATTATTTAATTACTTGGAAGAATGAAGTATTTTCAATTTTGAGGAATATTTCAATAAAATTCAGGCCTTTTATCCCTGTGCGCCGCGCCTCCCATGTGCGCCGCGCCAGTGTAAATTTACACTGGAAAATTTCTCCGAGTGCGCCGCGCTCCCTCTGTGCACCGCGCCTTTTTGCAGGAGACTTTTGGAGGCCTTCCCTGTGTCCAAATTGGGTGCATGATAGAGTGTTGGAAAGGTATTTTAGTCTAATTTCTAACCTAGCTAGAATTATTCAATTTGGAGTTCATGTTCCCTATAAAAAATCAAATCTCCCAAGACTGGTCAAAATGTGCCCAGTGAGGCTGCCTCAAGGCAGAGTGCTGTTGCGGTCAACTTTTGAAGGTGTTCCGCAACTCCAAATTCAGCGCATGATAGCTCATTGAAAATCTCCTTGTGTCTAGTTATCATTTTACTCATCGAGCAATTCATTTGGCTAACCGAGCTAGGAGAAAACTTGATTTTCCCAAGGTCACTTTAGAGGTGCATCAATTCTCCTGAGGCAATTGTATTTTGCAATTTTTTCTAAAACCATGACACCTGTGTAAAACGTGAAGGAGGTTTTTCTTCCTTGGCCTATTTTGGAGAAAAACCTCTCTTAGATTTCCAAAATACATCTTTTCTTGCTCAGAAACATCATTTGAGTGAATTATTGAACCTTCCTCTGGCATGCAAGTATTATTGAAGCACTTTGAGAACAACAATTTTCAAACCCTAGACCTAATGAATGAAATGAGTCTTTTCCATTAAAAGATCAAACATTGACTGTCATGGATTTTAATAACTTTGATGAAAAGACCTAAGCCAACAAGTACAAGACATGAGGGGAATGAATTGACAAGACCCTTCCGTCAGATTATGGCATGCCTCTAGCAGAATGCAGCTGAGTGAATGGAGTGAGACACCTAAAAATGAGATGCAGAAAGAGTTTTGATCTCTAACCGAGGACTGACAAGACCGACTCTAACATTGGCTCCAATGGGGGATGGTAGCTCCAGCTCCTTGGAGGTGCCAAGAATTGCAGATCTTTGGGTGAGCAGACAGTGCCTTCATCCATTAGGCTATGGAGTCATTATTTTGACAAACAACAGAAGACTTTGACACATTTATTGATTGGAAATTGACTTAAACCGACTTAATTATGAAACCAACATGACTGAAAAACTGACTTAATGCAAAAGGAAATGACTCATGACTAACTTAACTAAAACAACAACTGACAAAACTTATTCAATGGCAGCAGTCCATCAAGATTCGAGGGTTTCAAATTATGATGACAACCACCTGCATATTAATGCGATATGTACAAACATGTGTAATGTGTCTTCCAATATAACCAATCAAGCATATACCTTCTTGATTGATTCTGTTGATCAGATCTCCTGGTCAACAACAGATACTGGTAACTGGGCATCCAAAAACATAGTTGACCATGATCTCCTTCATCACTGAATACTGTAATAATCACCTTTACTGCTGTCTGCAACAAATCTGCCATTGGATCATGAAAAACATAAGGTCTATCCTCCTGCTGAAGAAACAAGGTGTTGTTTCCTTGTGATGCTGATCCCTTTTCATAAATAAGAGTAGGTTCCTGGTCTTCAAACAATTCTGAACAAGTAGATGAGCAGATTTCCTCTTCAAAGAACATTTTAGAACATGAAACATAGGAAGAAGAATCTGAAATGGATCCTGAATGGTCTGGTCTGCTGAAGTCTGAATACATTTTAGATCATCTTCATATGATATAACAGGCAGATTGTCTTTGCATCCATCAATCATGAGAAAAGAAACTTCAAATGATTCTTGAAACCCAACACAATCATTTATATCATCTACCATAAATTAACCTGGATCTTTTTCACTTACTTGAACAAAATTCTCATCTTGTTGTTCATGAGCTGACTTGACTACCTCTTTATGAAGGCTTTGTTCTGATGACATGAGAACATTTGGATTCAAAACTCTGTTTTCTTCATTCTAGGTGATTTTAACAGCAGAATTTTCTTTCGTGGGACTTAGTACAAGGTTTTCTTGGTCACCATAATCCGAATTTGGATCTGAAAGGGTTGACTTAACGCTATCACATTCTGAAAGTAGAACTGGACTTCCCTGCATGCTGTCTTCCTCTATGGACAAATCCGAAACGACACCTTTTCTTTCATCACTTTCAGCCATATGGAATTCTTCAACCTGCTGATCTATAAAGCTGTTCACTGGACTGTCATCCTTTTGTAAAGAGGAAGAAGTTTCACCAACACTTTCTTGACCATGTACGCACTGCAAATCTGCTTTAGCTTGAGCTGGAACATAACCGTGCAAGAGTTTATCTATCTCGTCTTCAGACGAAGTAGATAAGACCTTTTGTTTCCTTTTGCTCAAACAGTGATTGTCTTCATTAATTTCAAGTGAAGGTGTATACAAATATTCCGCATACTGCTGATCCATTTCATGTAATCCCTGTTGACTGTAAAGATGCAAAATTCTTTCATCTTCCACCATACTACAATCTTGATCGTGCTGCAAATTTTCATGATCATCTTCATACTGCTGAAATGGGTTTTCACACAGGGCTTCCATGATCTCTTCATCCATGAAATTATCATCTTCATAATATTTTTCAAGGCTTTCAACAAAACCATCAGCGTATTTGCAACATTCATGAACTAAATTTAATGTTGGATAAGAGTCTTGATATCTTTCAATGAACAGGGCATGAAAATCCTTTAAACAGTAAATACAAGTAGGTGGAAAAATTTCATACCAAGGCAATCTTAAGGAAAATCAACCTTCAACTTGTGAATATGCATGTGAAATCGAACTAGATGTAAAGCAACGTCCTTCTGACCATCATCTTTAAACGTAGGTAAATTCCTTGACCAATCTACTTTCGGAATCTTATTTGGAAAGCATGGAATGTGATCTCGGCTCATGGGAGTGTATCTTCTTGCAATCCGCTCCATTTTAAGAAATCTCAAAGCTAATGATCCCTCTGTAGTGGAGTCACCATGAAGAACCGGTGACTGGATTCTTAAGTGAAAGGAGTCGTCAGGTGAATGATTTTAGCTGTCTACTTATGTCTGATCATTGTTCACTGTCAACCATCAGATCTGAGCTTGATAGATGTACTGGGGCAAAACAATCTTCAAGAAAACCATTTTCGTTCCCTAGTGGAGTCACCACTATGTTAGCACCTAAATTTGCCTTCAGCTGAAGGAAGGAAAAATTCAGGGTAACCACAAACCATGCTCAGTCTGGTAGCTAGCCCTACCACAACAGGAGAGGGCTCTCTTTGGGTCACACTTAGTAAATAAATAAACGATATGGTCTGAGATGACTTACAATGAATATTTATTTTAGGCTAGGTAAATAAATATGGAAACAAGAGGCAATTTTTGATAAATGACTGAGTTTCTGGGATGTATGGGACCAACGAACATCATGAGCAGAGAATTTAACACAAAGGCACAGATTACTTCGTGAGGCAAGACAAGTGGAAAGTCTAGCAATTAAATTTGAAATAATGTGAAACAGAAAGATTGTTTAGGAGGGTGAAAAGGGCATAAATACATGAATCCTTTTCAACAGAAGAAGAACACAGAACGTGAAACTTTTCCACAGGCAGAGCAATAACATGAATTCTACCTTATCTTACTTAGAAAATTTCACTGGAAGTGAATATGAAATGAACTGTGAAACATAATGAAATACATATGAAACAGAAAGAGAATACATTTGCTACACTCACACCACATGAATCTCATGAACCAAAGCTGCTGCCTTTCATCAATTCTTTGTCAAAATATACAATGAAGAACTGAGTTTCTCTCCCATAGCCTCCCAGAAATTACAACCAACCCTTTGCAAATAGTTTTTCATATAATAAAGAGACTATGCCATTGGGAAATAAAATGACCCATAGTTGGGGAGTTTTTCAAATCATTACAAAATGGAAATGGAAAGCCAACCATTAGTGACAGGTGCAGCGTTACAAAAATGACAAATTGCTTGGGTGACTACTCGCCTTCCTTTGCCACTTGGATAGGAGCCAACCTTTAGTGGAAATACTTTAAAATTTGCCTTAGATGCCAAAAAATATGTAGTGTAAATGAGTGGGCCCACTTGGAGAAAGTCGCGAATCGAAATGTCGCGGAGCGGAAGTGATTTTGGCCTTTGGGTCCCTGTGCGCCGTGCCCAAATCTATATGCATTGTGCTACTTTGGAGGCGATTTGGAGGTACGTTCTGATGTCCAAATTGTGCCCAAGTATTCTTGTTAGAAAGCCCTACCTGTCTACTTTCCAACCCAAGTGGAATTTCTGAATTTGGTGCTCATTTGCCCCTCCAAAACTTCATTTTCCCAAGACTGCGTCTTGTGTGTTAAAATAGGGGCAGACAGGTCATTTTTTGAGTGTTTGTGACCTCCTGGGGACTCAAAAATTGCCCAAACTTCTTGGACATGCAAAAGAAATCATGATTTTTCATGCTGAATCCAAAAATGCAAACCATTCTTGATTTGGAGCTCCCAATCCTAAGTTTCGTGCCAGTGGCGCGGCGCAGAGGGAGAAAAACCCTGTGTTGTGCCCAAAAATTTGTCATGTGACCAAAATTGCCCCAAAATTTATGAAATTTGGGCTGGAGGTTCCCCATGAAGTGCTATGCTAGGCCACAAAGGCTTCAGCCAAGATTCAGAGCTGATCTTGCTCTTTCTTCCTCTTTTGCGTTTTTGTCGCTTTGCTCAATTTCGCCTTCAAACTCCTTATCCGAGCCTTTGAACTCATATTCCGTGGCCTGTAGTGATAAACCATCCACCTCAATATGGTTTTGTCCTTGTCAGCCTTCTCCAGTAGTCTCTCAAGGTGGATGTTGATACGCTTGAGCCAAGACTCTCAGTCATTGTGAAGATGGAGAACAAAAAGTCTAGCAAGCTCATGGTGGTATTTCACTCTTTCCACCATCTCACAAAACTAGTAGCAAGGCTGATGTTTGAAACATGCTACTGCAAGAGGACAAGCCAATAGATCTATGAGTGTAGTGGGATCCTCTCAGATGTGTTTTCCTCCCTTATGTGGTCTTCTCGGCGCATGAATTTCTTGGGAGGAATCACTCACTGTTTCCTCATCCCTTTCATAAGCTAAATCAATTTCCATATTTGCCACTGTTTGATGTTCAATGATGAGTATGAATAGAATTTATATCAAGAATAGGTGTTTGCTATTTGACGAATGGAATTGATGAGTGGGACCGTGAATGAGGGATTTTGTGCTGACTATAGGGTTATAAGGGAGTGATATGGTTTGGGGAATGAGGATTAGTGTTTAGGGTAATAATGGGAATTTGTTGTTAGGGTTTAGGATTTTGGGGATAGGGGGGTAGGATGAATGTGAATGGGAGAGGGGTAAGGGATATGAAATGAGGGGAGTGTAGTGGAGGAATGTGAAAATGATTGTAGAGAGCAAACAACAACAATGACAACTTTTTTAAACCCTAGATAGTTTTTCAGTACATTGTGCAGCAAGCTAGGGTTTGCCTTTTCACCTATTTACACACCATTAAGGAGGATGAAAACTCTTGCAATGGCACTTAGGGATGATTTAATTACTTGGAAGAACGAAGTATTTTCAATTTGGAGGAGTATTTCAATGAGATTCAGGCCTTTTAGCCCTGTGCGCTGCGCCTCCCATGTGCACCGCACTAGTGTAAATTTACACTGGAAAATTTCTCCCAATGCGTCGTGCTCCCTCTATGCGACGTGCCTTTTTGTAGGAGAGCCTTTTTGAGGCTTTAATGGTGTCCAAATTGGGTGCAGGATAGCTCTTTGGAAAGCTCCTTGAGTCTACTTTCCAACTCGACTAGAATTTTTCAATTTGGAGTTCATTTGCCCTATAAAAAATCAAATCTCCCAAAACTGGTCAAAATGTGCCCAGTGAGGCTGCCTCAAGGCAGAGTGCTGTTGTGGTCAACTTGGGAAGGTGTTCCGCAACTCCAAATTGAGCTCATGATAGCTCATTGGAAATCTCAATGTGTCTAGTTATCATTTTACGCATCAAGAAAGTCATTTGGCTAACCGAGCTAGGAGAAAACTTGATTTTCCCAAGGTCACTTTAGAGGTGCATCAATTCTCCCGAGGCAATTGTATTTTTGACATTTCTCTAAAACCATGACACCTATGTAAAAAGTGAAGGAGGTTTTGTTTCCTTGGCCTATTGTGGAGAACAACTTCTCTCAGTTTTCCAAAATTCATCTTTTCATGCTCAGAAACATCATTTGAGTGAACTATTGAACCTTCCTCTGGCCTGCAAGTATTATTGAATCACTTTGAGAACAAAAATTTTCAAACCCTAGAACTAATGACTAAAATGATTCTTGTCCATTAAAAGATTAAACATTGACTGTCATGGATTTTAATAACTTTGATGAAAAGACCTAAGCCAGCAGGTACAAGACATGAGGGGAATGAATTGGCAAGACCCTTTTGTCAGATTATGGCATGCCTCTAGCGGAATGCAGCTGAGTGAATGGAGCGAGAAAGCTAAAAATGAGATGCAGAAAGAGTTTTGATCTCTGATGGAGGACTGAAAAGACCGACTCTAACATAAGGTATTGGAAGATCATTTCATTTTCAGTTGCTTGATTATTTTCATTTGATTGACTAGTTTCTACCCTCTCTAGTGTAGGCATTTCATCGTATTTAAAGGGTATTGTCTCATTTAGTTGCACTTAATATTTTTCAATTCACATTGCTAAGACCTGAAAACTAAAACATAGCTTAACATCAATGTTAAAATTAATTAAATTAACCTAAGGCACATTTCACATTAACGATCATATTTAGAAGGTCTAGGCTAGAGACGTGTTCCGACATCTTTAAAGCTAGCAACTGTCATTAGCTTTGGCATTAGACAATGCTAGTATGGATTTGTGCTCCCCGTATCGTTGAGTATATAATGGGAGACCCAACTAGGTTGCAATCCTTTTATCCTTAGGAAGATAAGTCAGCCACCTTGCAAATGTGATACACTGAACACAATATTTGGGAATATTGCCTGCTCATACTTCTTGGTTCGCCGACAGGTATTCTGCAGTTCACGGTTTCCTAGTAATCCTATTTACCTAGATCATTTAGAGCAGTTATTTGATATTTTTTACTCATTAAACTTAAAATATCATTCAAGCACTTGTCCTTTCGAGCTCATTTCCAATCGAATGTGATAGAGACATCTTTGTTTCTTTCTCGACTCTTAAAAAATGAAAGAGCACCAGTCTTTTATGTGTCTTAATAATTGATTGCCCACAATCTAAAACACCCTATTAGTCTTTTTCTGAGACCAAATCGTGAGTTTCCTTAAAAGAAAGTTTTAAAGCCTTGAAGTTAATTTTTCTGTCAACTAAGATAAGGTCATCATGGTTGAACCACCTGGTTCACCAAATTCCTCTTCCTCTCCTTTATCTGGAAGATTTTCTGAAGAGCCGTTTCCTGAGTTACCAGAGTCATTTGAGGACCAAGATGTTGAACTTGCAATTTTTCTGAGCATTCAACCGTTGTCATCTCATCCTCCGCCTACTCTCGATACTAGGTCATCTGCTGATATTGGCTTGGAATCTCCAGACAATCCTGTTCGCACTCGAGAGAACTCGCCAACCATTGATAGTCAGCTTGGACTAGTTATCTGCCCTCCGAGCCCTCTGCTTGCCCCTACTATGATATCTCTGCAACGTGTTTACAGTTTGTACGACCAGCTGGGTGTTCCTTTGGAACTATCCCCTCGTACTCATTCAACCATTTGTCATCATTTGTTTTTAGACATGGAACGCGAAGGCGATGCTCCAGTCACATCTTTGGATGAGTTTGAAGTTTCTACTCCACACACTATTGAGGGGGAAGAAGTGCCTTTTCCTCCTGAGGGTTTCCCCTTTTCAGGGGGTATTCCCACTAGTTTTCTACCCAACTATGTGTCTTTGGTGTAGTTGGTTTCAGGTACACCTAGTGCCTCATCACTTTACCATAACCCTTTTTGGGCATCAGGCCCCATGCTTACTTCAAGTTTGTTCATTATGAACATGGCTTCCCAATAGGCTTTTACCTTAGTCCCGGTGCAACCCACCATTTCGAATACCCTTGTATCATCAGTCACAGTTACCTATCAGGCACAACTAACAGTTTTAAACAATGTCTCTGTCAGTTCCTCCATCCATCTAGTCAGTGGCTAGGCTATTGCACTGCCTGGGGGATAAAACTCAAATGTTTATATGGTGTCAAGTGCCACTAATGTGAGTGGCTCATAAGCTCACATGCTTGGTATAAACCAAACTTCTTCTAGTATTATTCATAACCCTGCTGATCCTACTTGATCAAGCAATGTCTAGTACCAAAAGGTTTAGAATCCCATTAGTCTGTCTGGATCGAGCAATGTTCAATATTAGTAGCCCTATGGGGCTCAGTTCCAATACCAAAATCCTTACGTTCGATATGGTTCTCAAGGAATGGCTAATCAACTTTACACCCTCCAATTTGGGTAGTACATCTAGCTTGGCTATGGCTAGATTCAGTTTGGAAATTTCCCAGGCACTGTTCAAGTACCCTTGCAGTAGCAAGGACAACCCCTACAACAACAAGGGCAACCTTTGTTACCGTAAGGGCAACCTTTGTTGCAGCAAGGGCTCTCCACGCAACAACAAAGGAAAATGATCCTGTAGCAAGGTCAACTGCAACAACCGCATGGTCAACCCTTGCAACAGTTGTAGCAAGTCGCGTAGCAATAGATGGAATGTGCTTCACGCACCTCTCAACCCATGTCCTCGCAGGGCCAACCTTTGTAGCCCCAGGGACAAATTTTGCAACTGCAAGGTCAACCCTTGTAATAGCAAAACCAACCAGGGCTGAAGCAACCCTTGTATACATATCAACAAGGTCAACCCTTGCAGAGGCAAGGTCAAGGTCAAGTCCTGTAGCAGCAGGCTCAAAATCCTCATGTCCTAGGTCAATAGGTCCAAAATCCTGCCGGCCAAGGGCATCAGGCACAAAATCCCTATGTCCAAGGGAAACAAGTGTATCAACCTTATGCCCAAGGATAACAGGTCCAAAAGGGACAACATGTTCATCACCCGTATGTTCAAGGACAACATGTTCCATATCCATATTTCCCAGGTCAACAGGTTCAACAACCTTTTAACCCATGCCTTTCTTATCAGCAGCCTATGGCCAGATAATTCTAAGGTATTCAAGGTCAAAATCCTCCCTATGGTCAAGGTAATCCATAATGGGGGATGCCATATGGCCAAAATCCCCCACTGTGGGGCCAAAATCCCCCACTGTGGGACCAAAATCCTTACTAGCAGGGATGGGTTCCTCCATATGGGCCTGCTTATTGACCCCCCATGCCTTTTAACACCCAATTTCCTTTCTTGGTTACACTCGAGTTGCCAAATGTATCTCACCTTACGAATGATCCGATCCTTCATTCGTCGTACTAGCCTCCAGTTCCGTCCAAGATGCCAAGTGATTATCGAAAGTTCGATGGGAAAGCTAAAGAAGATCGTCAATCCCATGTGATGACATATCATCTCTGGTGCTCATCGAACTCATACATATCTCTCTTTGCCTATAAATAAGGTGAAGGTTAGTGTGCACATACACCATTGTCTTTACCCTGGATTCCTCAAGCTTGTTCTTTGTCTTTTCCAATAAATCCTCACGGGTGCTACAGTGGAGTGGTACATCGAGGTACCTCGAGGTACTTACCATGAATTCAACTCTTTATCCATGGCTTTCCTCACTCATTTTCAGTTGCCAGTTCGCTATGAAACTGGCACCTATTTTCTCACATCGCTTAAGAAAGATATTGCGACACACATATCTAATCACATCCATGAATGGAGACGTAGACGTCGCCTGATCAAATTCGAGATTGCTGATCAATTGCTCATTGAATGGTTCACCAAATCATTCGTGGCCCTAATTGCTCTTGATATAGCTATGAGTGGATGCATCACTGAAGAGTAGGCCATAGCTCATGCCCAGCACTTGGATCTAGTTTACTCACAGTATGGCACTTTGTATGAGTTATTACCCAATGCTCCGCGACCATCATCCAATCCTGCAGCATCAAAGTCACTAGTTGTGCCTCCCATTGATGGAGTTATTGGTTTAGTATCCCAGACCCCTGCTAAAACTTCCTCCAAACATAAGTCGGTCTCAAATGTTGTACCTAATAGTTCATCCCAGAATCCACTTAGCCCTGGCAAAACGTTAGAGGTCCACGTTGTCCAGTCTACTGTAGTGGACAAATCCTCAAAAGGGAAAAAGAAAGGCAAAGGCAAAGCTAAAGTCGATGCCCCGAAACAGGTTCCTCTCAAATCATCTATTGGTGAATCTTCAAAATGGAAACCTAAGTATCCTTGCCTCATTTGTGAGGAAGATCACTACACTAAGGATTGTCCCTGATGATTTGAAATTATTCACCTGCTTAAAGGGACCCCTGCTATCCTCAAAGAGCCGTTTCCATCTCAGTAGACCCAAATGGTAGACCAATCCCAATCTGCTTCCTCCAGATCTCAAGTTCATGATGATTACGCCAATTAATGTGGCTACTAGATCGTAAGACTATCAAACTCCTGCTTTGGTAGCTAAGAAAGAGAAAGAAGCCACACCTTCTTCCTCTAGTCTGAGTTCTGGCCCTCTTCATATTGAGCGCCCTAACCCTGATTCTGCTATGAGGCCACCCTCTCGAGGTATGCTGCAGAAATACTTGTATAATCCCAACACCCGAGCTACCTAGCACTACAATATTATTGAGGATTTGGCTCAGGCACCGTCAGCCATGTCAGCTCTCGAGGTGCTCCAAAGCTACCCATCACAGCGATATCTTTGCTGTTAGCTATTGGGGGCATCGATCCCACCGATTCTAATTTGATATGTTTTGATCTAGAGAACCATGTTCCACTTCTCCCTCATCAAATTTCCTTTCTTATTCAGGTAATCATCAATGAGAAGACCATCCACTAGACTGTCATTGATGAAGGTGCTTCCACCTGCATCATGACGACCGCATTTTGGAAGGCTATTGGTTTTCTTACACTGAACCAATCTCCAAACACTTTGGAAGCTTTCGATGGGCATGATTTGTGACCCTTCGGTGTTTTACCTAACCTTGCCATCACCCTGGAAGGCAAGACAGTGCAAGTCGAAATAGAAATTGTCGACACCAATCTCAATTATAATCTTCTACTCGGCCGATGTTGGATGCATTCCATGCATGTTGTGGCCTCTTATTTATTTTGTGTGATTCATTTTCCCCATCAAGGGAATATTGTCACTGTCGATTACTTGTCTTTTTTTGCCTCTTCCTCCTTAGATGCCAATGTTCCATACATCAAGAAGACTGGTGCTCGCTATGAGAGTGTGGAGGCAGTTCTTTTCAAAGATTCTGCCTTAATGGGTATTTTTCCACTCCCACCTCCTCATGTTGCCTCTGTCAACATTATCTCGGTCAAATCTGATCTTTGGGTCATACCTGCACTAGATCTTGTTGATACTTGGGGCGAGGTTATGCCGCTTAGTCCCGTCGAAGTCAATTACATGGAAATTGTTTCGGCTTCGAACTCTACATCCTTTGATTCTTTTATGTGAAAGACCTCTCTCGATACGTATTCTCAATCCCCTTGGCCTGGCACTTTGGAATAACCTGATCCCTTAGCCGAGACCTTCTTTACTGATGAAGGTATCATGGAAGTCATGTTTCTTGAGGAACGACGTTGGATTCATTCTCATCATTGCTCCTCATTCCTGCCTCGTCTCGCGGTCATGACTATGTGTCTTGGGACGTTTTCTTCTCAACTACTTATTGATGTGTCAATTTATCCTGATGTGGTCAAGATCTTTCAACTGAGGGCTCCTTTAGACCTTCATGGATTCAAGATTTTTCCCCCCCCCCCCCTCCCCCAAGTTTTCACCGATTGTCATCTAACTCGTAACCCTCCCTGGCCTAGGAGGCATGGGGGAAAAAGCCTTATATAAGTTCTACTCTATTATTTTTCCGAGTCGATGCTTACTCATCATGTCAACGATAAAACACTAGTGTTCATCCATGTTGATTGAATACCCGAGTCTTAGCATGGACTCCCTCAATAAGTACTATGCTTAGGTCATCTTGCATGGTTACATGTGTACATTAGTGTGTCATTCATTTTTGTGCAGTGTGGTTTTGTGTGATAGTTTTCAAACATCTTTCCTATTTACTATGCTTTTCTTTCTTTGTAGATGTCTGCGACTCCCGACATTGGTTTCGCTGATGGTGCTTGCTGTAGTACCCGGAACGTATCATCCGTGGAATGGGCTATTTATGACCCTAACGGTGAGTTGATTAACCTTAAAGGTATGTATCTAGGTCGTACAACCAACAACATTACTGAATATAGTGTAGTCATTGAACTGTTGTCAAAAGCCATCTCTCAGGGCATCAGAGAATTGGTTGTTAAGATGGATTCACAGCTTGTCGTCCTTCAACTCAATGGGCAATATTCTGTTAGAAACCCTCAAATATTGAGAATGTATCTCCGTATCCATCTATTGGAAAGGAATTTTGATTACATTACATATCATCATATTCCTAGATGCATGAATACATTGACAGATGCATTAGCTAATCATGTGTTGGATAGACATTTAC
>APFE030157336.1:79628-117082 GCA_000404065.3 Pinus taeda
ATATATATATATATATATATATATATATGGTGATAATATTTGATACATCAGAACCCCAAAAAATGATAGGTGTGTCTAAAATAACATCGGCGGCTCGCAAGTCTCATATATCCGTGGCATGCAGGCCTCAAAAAATATGTAAGTGCTAGACCTAGGAACTAATCAGCATGGTGATCATGGTAGCATGATATGGTACATGCAACGTGAGTCAGAAATTGGCAAATCCACTCTGAGACTCCCACTATGTGTCTTTGGTACTAAAGTGGAACATCTCCTACCCGAGCATACTCTAGGATACCACGAGTCAACCCCTCAAGGTTCCTCTTGATCTCCTCCTTATTTTCACTCCCTTCCTGATAAGGAGTGACAACATCAATAGGGCGGGGATGCACTTGGATATTAGGGACATCCCAGCAGCCCACTTTGGTTCAACATCTACATTAACAATAGAAATGTTATAAGCACATATATACCAAAAAAAATTAAAAAATCTCAAAATTAAAATTTTGATTTGTTACCTTCATCATCGAAGTCCTCTCCATATGGTAAGGGCATATCTGGATCTCCACAAAAATCAATGCCATTGTATAGCCAATCCTCCATGACGATTTTCTGTAATCGTAGCCACGAAATGAATGTAGGTTGGTATGACATGTGCTGACCCCCAGTGATCTTACACATAAAACGACTCCAGTGGGCCATCTGCGGATCACGTGGCATAGGAGGATCTACCTCAGTCTGCTAATACTAGAAAAGTGGTACTCGTTCCAGGAAGAAGGTCACGAGCACCGATTTGAAGCCAAATTACTTCAAATTCCCTGCCTTGGCTTTGGACGGCCGGTGCTTGATGTTCATATTCATGGCCTCTGCCTAGTTCAAGATCACAAGAGTTGTGTAATCAAGAGTATAAAGGAACTTCGACTTGTTAGTCTCATGCTCCGCCTGGGAACCCACCACTCTATTGATAGTCAACAGAAGCATCCTCAGTGCCAGATCCCGAACATTGGGAATCTCTATCTTCCCACTCTTGGATTCCAGGGCCTCAGGGCAGTGTTCGGCAAGCAAGGAGGATATGCTTACCCCAATCGATCGTCACCCATACAAGTTCACTGGTTCCCCTCTTTGGGACAGTTCAGTGATGAAGTATATATCTGAAGTTTCCAACTCCAGCCCCTGGTAGCCAATGACAAAAATCTCCCGATTAATGTCCCAAAGACTAATCAGGTATCGAAGAAACTTGGGTTGGGCCTGCATCCCTGGTGTAAGAAATAATTTGAGGAGCTTGCAAGCCCTCAAAGCGTCCAGGAAATTTGGGTCATTCAATTCCTGGGTGTCAACATCTTCATGTTCCCGCTCTTTCCAGTTCACCATTTTCAGCAATTCTTTCTTGTAAAAGCCATTAGTTTGAGTAAATAATCATCCTTTTCCCATAAATTTTAAGTTTAAATGGTCAATTTTTGATAAAATATGGTTTTTCCCTATCCCCGACGTTGGCACGGATGGCTGTGTTAATCACCCTTGGCAAGTGCGATTTTGTGCTCAAAAATCGTGCCGACCAAGGGTGATTTTTTTTTTCAAAAACCCCCTCAAAAAACTAAAATGGTGGTTAAAAGTGGAAATAAAGAAGATGAAAATGGAAATCATGGATTTGGCTATTACCTGGAACTGGCAGCTCGTCGATTGACCTCCTGGATCTCCCGCAATCTGCTCTAGAACAATTAGGGAAAAAGTGAGTAAAAAGTCTTCACAGCAAAGGTAAAATGGTAGAAATATATTTACTTTTCCCATTTTTAGTCATTTTTCCATGAAAAGATTAGGTTTTTGTAAATTTGTTGACCTATTTTGCCTCAAGGACTCGATAATACACTTTACCTTACTTGTGTAGTGATAGATGATGGATGTTTGATGATGATAACGAGTCACATTTTAGCTCTTTTCTCGACTCGTTCAACTCATATGAAAATATTGGCGAGTGTTTTTCCCTTTTGACTCATAAAAGAAAATAAAATGGGGGGTCTGCTTTCAAGCTCTTTTTCGACCCTTTAAAAGTGAAGAGATAGCCAAGCCCTTGTCATTTTGAACTCGTTAACAGATGCGAAACATCATGTGCCCAGTATAAATTTAGCGCTTTTTTGGGCTAGAATGCATTATTTACAAAAAACGTACTCCTTATCTGAAATGGTCAAGCGGTTCTCTCGAGTAGTGTTTTCTACCTTTTTGGGCTCGAGAGACATAAATGCATGAAAATGGACCATGTGGAGTTTTCCTTTCCATGTCTTTTTCAAACTCTCTAAACATGAAAAACATACCAAGTTACACCTTTGTTAGACTCGTTAAAATATTAAACGACATTGGATTCATCACCATGACGAACATGAGCTTCTCCTTCCTAGGGCTCATTAAACTTACTAGGTCAGATTCGTCCGAAGGATGAACTTACAGTGCAAACACATGCTATCCCCTTCAAGCTTGTGATTAAAATATAATTGGGGTACCTGCCAGAAATGGTGGGGGAAAATTTGGAAATCTATTAGTCGTGTCGGAAGTTCACTCTTGAACATGACACTCTTTGCTTCATGTTGGGTTGGGAAATCCTCCTTTGCATCATTGACCTTCCTAGGTTTGGGCCGTTTATTTTTGCCTTCCATTTGATCTCTACCATGTCATCATGACCACTAATGCCATGAATCCAAAAGCTGCCAGACTTTCAGTTGTGTCGTCGATATGTTCAAGAGTTGTCCTTCTGCAGTTACACTTACCTCTAATTCTTTGTATCATCCAAAATCATTTTGCATCCTCTCATCTCATATCGATGATGTGGGATTCATTATGGCCCTCCTTTGACACGGTCACTTTCCGTCGACTTCAACTCATTATCTGGGAAGTTGGCCGAGAGACTCCTTTTTGGTACCTTAGAGCTTGCATGCCCTAATGGCAAGTTCTTCGCACTCGACGACAAGTTCAGATCATTGGCTTTGGATCGAGTGATTTCACGGGTGCTCGACTTCAATTCCTCTATTTGCATTCCATGGATTGTGTTGATAGTACCTTGGAGACCATTTTCATTATTGGTGGTTTCTCTCGCACTTGTTAACAATTTACATCATTGACTAGTAATCAAGCAACTTTATAGCATGTTCAACGTCACACATCTATTTACATGTTAGAATTTGTACTTTGATCGGGTCGTGTTGGAGTGCAAGATCCTGGACTCAGATCACAAAAGTCCAGGTTGCAAAGTGATGTGACATGGTTATGTTAATATACATTTCTCTCTCGTATGGCTAGTTGCGACCAAACCATGAGTTATCATATGTGATCCTTCTCATTATTGGATGGCTGTGACAATACCTTGGTTTCGTTGTGATCCTTTTTGATGTATGGTTGCGCCCATACCTGTATCCATTTATATGATCATTCTCTGGATCGCTGCATCCATGCCACAATTCATGTATCACTTGACAAAGATCTCAGTCTATGTATATGTATCTGTACTTGCTTGCAGGTTTTCCGACGGTAGACTATGGTTCCCTGCACTGATTTATATAGCATTTCATCCCTCACCCTAGTTCAGCCTTCACGCTTTAGGGGGCATTTGTTACACAAAATTTTATCATTGTCACTGTACTCCCTGTTCCTTGATGCTAGAGGACCTCTATAGTGAACCCTGCATGCAAAGAAACTCCCATTGTGTCCCTCTTCATGAGCAGATAAATTCCCTTTTGCACCATTTCCCCTGAAACTTCTATTTTTCCTAGTTTCCAAGACCGATGCTAATGAACTTTTCTCGCCCGTGCCGATGTGCAGAGATTAGCACTATCCCTTATGCCAACCAAAGCGACTAAGCTATGTTCCATTCGTGCTGGTCTTGTTAAGGGAATTTTTTTAAATTAGGAGTCGAAGCTTCCAACTCTAGAAGCTTCGTAATGGAAGTCTAGTAAATGGTTTGGCTAGATGGGGTCGAGGATGTCAGTTTGGGCTCCTTTCCCCTATAATGATGGAACTACCTCAAAGGATAAGCCCTTCTCCCATGAGAAAAGGATCTATCTCCCATCCATTCATCCTATACAAACCTCGCTTCTTCCAAAGCACAAGCTGGTGTTTATATTGGTGTTATAATGCTATTTTGGTTTGGAGTAGATAACAAGCTATTACTAGTTGTAGCTATCTAGTTGTGTGAGGGAGAAGTGTGATTTGGTTTGGAGTGAAGCCTAAAGGGAAGAGCCTTAAAACTATTGTTAATTAACGCCATCATGGAATGCTAGCATAAGTGTTTGGGAACCTGGTCTTGTCAGAGGGGGACTGCAACGTCAAGACAAATGGTTGTGGTTTGGAGTAACCAACAAGCTATTACTAGTTGTAGCTATCTAGTAGTGTGAGGGAGAAGTGTGATTTGGTTTGGAGTGAAGCCTAAAGGGAAGAGCCTTAAAACTATTGTTGATTGACGCCAATGGAATGCTAGCATAAGTGTTTGGGAACCTGGTCTTGTCAGAGGAGGATTGCAACGTCAAGATGAATGGTTGCAATCTCTCTTTGATATTAATATATGAAACTATCAATTGATTTCCTACATGATTTTTCATCTTACATATTCATGGCTTAATGTTTCTTGACTTGTTAAGTAGGTTGAATTACAATTTGTCTATTATCACATTTGTTGTCTGTTGTTGTTTACTCGTTTCAGGTACTTGAAGAAGGAAGCGAGAGATAGCTGGAGCGAGCAAGAAAAGGAATCATCAAATAGGATAAGCGGACTAAGAGGTAGGCCCTCTTAATTTGTTCTAACCTAAGGAAATCTTCCATAGAATGTATCTGTTGTGGCTAGACACATTATTGGGCTAGAGGAATTCATTTGTGACCGCACTTATAATTTTACTTCACAACACCTCCAAGCCCTCGACTGCCATAATTTCCAAAGGGTCAAGGTCTGACTCTAACTTCCCTAGATCTTTTACCACATTCAGCCACAATAAAAAATTCAAAATTTACCTCAAAATAAAAGCCCATTGGGATCACGTCGTTCCTTCTCCATCGCTTGCAAGACCACGGGCTCTATTCTATAATTGCTTTGAATGCATTTCCACCATGAAAATTTGGGGACCAACACATCAAGCGAGGCAATTCATTCTCATCTACATGTCGAGCTGCCATCCCGACATCATTGGACACTCCTCGTACTCAGATCCACCTAGGAAAACACTAGCTGTAGGAGAAGCTCTGTCGTCCTCCACCTACCTTAATAATATGTAATGACAATGTCATCATCGCAACATGTAGAATAATTATTTCATTCAATTTAGACTCATTAATTTAGATTGATTTCAAATTTAACTCAAACTAATATGGAGAGGTGTAAATTATTTTTAAAGTCTAAAACTTGAGTGAAGACTCATATCTCAAGGGATTTTATCCCTGTTAGTGGTCTGTAAATCTAGAGTTAATTAAAATGGATATAGTACAGTTCTAATTGTGAAAAATCATGTGAAATTTGTATATTATCATGATTATATATATGCATGTGTTAGATATGAATATGATCATCTAAACATTCCTAAGTATTATTTATAATATAGAGGGAGCTATTAGGAAGGTTGCTTCAAAATTTTTGTGAGCAATAAGCTAAATAATTATAAAATAATAATGTTGAATAATGAAAAAAATTGACTAGTCAGAAAGTAATCTAATATATATAATTAATAATAGATATATTAAATAGTGATTAATCTCAATCTATATTCTTTAGCTTTTCTTATATCTACTCCTGTTAGCTATGCCATATTTTCATATCAATCATATGAAAAAGGAGGCTGAAATTGAAAACCATTCGATCCTTTAACTTCAGATGTTTCACTTAGTGTCATAAACTGTCTTTTTTTATTATGAAATTAACAATAGCTTTCTCCAATACCTATCTTTGTGAGTTATGGATTGATAAACATTGAGCTAATTTCAATGGAATTTTTCTTTTATTGCATATCACAATAGGTATAGTAGGAACAATTTGAGGGAATGATTCATCCCATGGAATCCCCACATAGTTATCAAATCTTTCTAAAACATATGTTGGTGTTCTAGTGGTAAAATTATAGGGTTATACACAATTTTTTATACAACGTTAATAACACCATTGGAAAGTTATATATGAGTCTATACATTTGATGTAAACATTACTGTAGCTCCAATTGCAAAATGTAGTTGAAGTTCCAAGACTTCCTCATATGTTTTCATAATATATTTTCTTTTTAAACTTGCGAAAGTATTGCTTGCATTGGGACAATCTAGGTATCTCAAACAATGTTTTTTATAATTTTTGACACTATTTTTTGACATTAACAAATTTATAGCCTTATTAAATGACTCCATTGTGTAAACATCTAAGGGATTATCTGTACAAGTCATAAGTAATTTCCAATATTTTGTAGTTAGCATTACATCCATACATATATAACCATGTCAATTTTTTTTCATGGATTTTTACATCTCGTAAAAACATAGTATCAAGGGTCAGAACTACTGTTAAAGAGTTACTTTATTCTTTTGGAAGACATTTAGATGCATATACAAGTTTTGGTACTATGTCTTGATGAGATGGACAAGAATGAGTTCCTTTATTTTTTTGGAAGACATTTATATGCATATACAAGTTTATCCATAAGAGGTGGCAACCATCCCAAATCACTAACCATTATAATTTATCTCCCTCCCAAAGGAATAGTAAAATTTTTGGAGAATTCTTGGCGAAGTTTTGAATCAATATTTATTTATTGAGTTCTCCTAATAAACCTCAATTGATGTATTAGGATATGTTTTACATGCCTCATCTATTCTTGTGAGGTAATTGAACATGATCCTTGTAAACCAATTCTCTTTTTGATTGGTGTATGAAGCACATAATTGATTTTTGATGTAGTTATGTTGAAATTTGAAATCCATTAGGGGAATTTTGAGGCATAAAATGGGTCTCCTAAGGAGAATAATCAAACAATAAAATAAGAGTTATGAGTTTTTAAAGGACAAAAAAGGAAAAATATATATATATATTTTTAATTATATTTTAGAATGATCTTTTTATGTTTCCTCAAATGTCAATTATAGGCACTTGTTGGATGTGCAATTTAGGTTTCCCTGAAATTCAAGTTTAGGTACTCAACCCTACAATTAATATTTGAGTAAACCTATAAGTAGACATTTCAAAATGTGATTAAAAGACAAATTTCTTATTTTTTATTGAAAAATATTTACCCTTAGGAATGCCATCATCACCTTGAATCCTTTTAGTTCTTTTAAAGTTTATTTTGATAGAAAACGTTTTGTTTAGAGGCTCATGTTTTACTTCAAATTCTCCTAATGCATTGTAAGAGCTTAAAGAAATAATCGAATCTTCATAGGAAGTGAATCAATTTCAAGGTTGTTTTTAATAGGTTTAATCAAGCATGAATTTTATGTACTTGCAATTCCTTATATTATCATATGTAGTGGATCACCTACACATCATATGTATTTTGTTTAACCCCTAGACTCTAGAAAGTGCAAAACGTTCCATGCTCATTAGGAATAATCTATTTTAACATTCACTTTTGAGATATTAAATGAATTGCATGATTGGAAGTGTCTTAATCCACAAAAGTAGTGTTCCAATTATGTGTAGCGTCAAAATACCTATGTACAATCTTTATTCTTATATGATACATAAATGACCTCCCACTCATGTTACTTGGAATCTCTTTGCATTTTTGTAACCTCCTATTATTTTTCTTATTTAACTAGATTGGTTGGAGGTAATGCATTATGATCAACATGATAGTATTGGATTTTTTCCTAATTATGTACTACAGTTGTGTGATTCTATATAATCATGGAAATCATGGAATATCTTATTCAATACAAACTCATTGAAAAAATTCTACAAACTTGTCATATTCATGAGTAGGAATAGAGTCAAATCAAGGAACAATGTGTATAATCATTTCATTATGATGTGGTAACCATTTATTCCCACATCAATGTTTGTCATATGACCATGAATTTCAAAAACTAATAATGCAAGGTGATTCATATCCATAATTTTTTCGGTATACACGTCAATGAAATAATTGTTTTTGTTAGCATTATATGTATAAAATTTCACTTTTTTGAATACTTTTACAACAACATATAGAACCACAAGCCATTGGATACATTCAAAAGGAGTAATCCCTATAAGTACATGATACATATATTGTGCACCTATGTCCCTGTCAATATTGATTTCACATAGAAAACTCTTGTATGCATATGCTACTAATTCATTTGGATTCCCAATAGAAGGGACATGTATCAACATACTATAGAATGTGTTTGATCCCTTTTAAAAAAAATTACATATTTTTCTATGTAAATAAAGACCATACACTTTGAAATACTAGGTTTCCAATATATATTATCCCTCCAAAACTTCAATGTTTCATGATTATGTGTATTCAAGTTGTCATCATTTTGTTTGGGTTCATACTTTTTTTCTCCATTCTCATCAACATAAATTTTTGACTCATGACGTAGATACTGTTGGGTGTGGAGCCTGATTATCTTCTGTATTCAAAGGTATCATTGCATTGGACCCCATTTCATAATGGAGTGGCAACGCCACCCGTAAAATATTCGCTGTAGGGGGGGTCCCAGGGGGGTGGCTATGACCTTTTAGGAGCCCCCCCCTAGTGGGGGGTTTCGGGGGTAGCCCCCTCAAAGCTAAGAATAGAAGTAAAATTGCCTTATAAAATGTTGTAATTTCGTAATCAGTCTTGGCCGTTCATTAGGCAGAGATTTGACAGTAGAAGTTATGTTTAATTTAGGGTTTTTTTCCCTAGAAGGCAACCCCTCGCTATATATGAGGGAATTGTATTCCGTCTATGTAGATATGTATTTTGAGTGAGGAAGAGAGAGGATATTGAGAGCGAAGAGGGAGTTACAACAGACCTACTGTAGGTTGTATCTTTTCAGTTTGCTGAATAATATAAAAAAGAAGGACTGGCTATTTCTCTGTGGACGTAGCCCAAACTGGGTGAACCACGTATATTTGTGTCTCTCTTGTTTTATGCGTTTTCTATGTTTATATTTCTACAATATTTTATGTGTTCCATTACTCTGTAATATATAATTTTCTAACAATTGGTATCAGAGCAGAAGGTCTATTTGGCTGATAAACTCGCAGGAGAGAAGGGTTCCTCGTTCAAGTGGGAGCAATGGTGGAATATGGTAGGTTTAGGGTCGAAAAATTCAGCGGCCAAAACTATCAGCTATGGAAGATGCAGATGGAAGATTATCTATATCAGAGAGATCTGTACCTACCATTGAGCGGAAAGACAAAGAAGCCGATGAGTATGATAGACACAGAATGGAATATTCTCAACAGAAAGGCACTTGGAACAATATGGTTGTGCCTAGTGGCATCGATAGCATTTAACATTTCAAAGGAAACGACAATAGAGGGTTTAATGTCGACATTGGCCAAACTATATGAAAAACCCTCATCCTCAAATAAGGTATTTCTTATGAAGTGTTTATTTAAATGAAGATGTCAAAAGGTGGATTTGTTGCAAACCATTTAAATGATTTTAATACAGTTACAAGTCAGTTATGTTTTGTAGGGGTAACTTTTGATGATGAAGTTAGGGCTTTGTTATTTCTATGCTCGTTTCCAAAAAGTTGAAATGGTTTATTTATGGCCATTAGTAACTCTATCTTTGGATCTAGTACTTTAACGTTTGATGATGTTGTCGGTGCAATACTTAGTGAGGAAATGCGACGGAAAAGCTCCGGTGAGACATCAGGTAATGCTTTGACTGCAGAGACTAGGGGAAGAAAAATGGAAAGAGGAAAGCACCCAGGATATCACAGTAAGTCAAGAAAAGCCAGATCCAAGTCTAGATTGGGGATAGTGTGCTGGAAATGTGGGAAGAAAGGACACTTAAAGAAAGAGCAAGTCTCGGAAGGGAAAAGAACGAGATGCGCAACAAGAAACTAATCATGAAGCGAATGTAATAGGTGACGTGTTGTAAGATGCTTTGATTCTTTCATTAGAAAATATTATTGATGCCTGGGTGGTAGATTCAGGGGCCTCATTCCATGCCACACCTGATAGGAAACATTTTTATGATTATGTTCAAGGATATTTTGGACAGGTTCAATTGGGTGATGATAAACCCTGTAAAATCATTGGAATGGGTACAGTTTTCATAAAACAACAAAATGGAAATCAGTGGCTATTGAAGGAGGTAAGGCATGTTCCAAATTTGAAGAAAAATCTGATTTCAACGGGGCAGTTGGGAGGTGAAGGTTGCATAACTACTTTCACAGATAAAACCTGGAAGGTCACTAAAGGATCCTTGGTAATAGCGTAAGGAGGATAGGTTGGTACATTGTATTTATGCAATGGTATTTATAATTCTATTAATGCTTTAATCTCTATAGGAGAAGATACGACATTGTGGTATCATAGGCTTGGGCACATGAGTGAGAAGGGGATGCAGATTCTTCATTCAAGAAATTTGTTGCCAGGTTTGAAGCATGTTGATTTAAAATTCTGTGAGAATTATGTTTATGAAAAATAGAAGAGAGTCAGATTCCTTAGAGTTGGGAAAGAAAAGAAAATTGAGAAATTAGAGCCTGTGCATACAAATGTATGGGGACCTACTCAGGTATCACCTCTTGGTGGCTCTCCTTATTATGTTACTTTTATTAATGATGCAACCAGAAAAACCTGGATTTATTATATTCAAAATAAATCTGATGTATTTGATACTTTCAAGAAATAGAAAGCTTTGGTTGAAAACGAGACAGGAAAAATGTTGAAGTGTCTCAAATTAGACAATGGAGGTGAATATTGTATCAATGAGTTTGATAGGTACTGTTTAGAGAATGGAATTCGTAGAGAGAAGACAGTCCCAGGACACACCACAAGAAAATGGTGTGTCAGAAAGGATGAACAGGACAATCATGGAGCATGCAAGGTGCATGAGATTGCATGCAAGATTTCATTCACAATTTTGGGTAGATGTTGTAGATACTACTGTTTATCTAATAAATAGAGGGCCTTTAAGTTCCTTGGATGGTGGTATTCCAGAGGAGGCATGGATAGGTAAAAAGGTAAACTACTCCTTTTTAAAGACTTTTGGTTGTGAAGCCTTTGTCCACATTAATAAAGAAAATAGAACAAAGCTTGAGGCAAAATCAAAGAAATGTACCTTTATTGGATATGGTGTTAATGATTTTGGTTATATCTTTTATGATTATGAAAAAGAAAAAATCATTAGGAGCAGAGATGTTATTTTCAATGAAAAGGTTTTGTATAAGGATCAACTACAGGAAAAGAAATAGGAAAAAGAAGATAGAGAATACACAGTGCTTGACGATATCACAGGAAAAGTGATGGTTCGTGAAAATCATAATGATCAACATCTAGAGCAACAACCACAATAGCAACAAGCACTTCAAACACCTGAAAGTGGTGTTAGAAGATCTACCAGGATAAGTAGACCCCTTGAATGATACTCTCTGTCATTATATTATGTATTATTGATTGATTCTGGTGAACTAGAATGTTATGAAGAAGTAGTGCGGGTAGAAACCAGGAAGAAGTGGGAGCAAGCCATGAAAGAAGAGATGGACTCCTTAGCACATAACCAGACTTGGGACTTAGTCAAGTTGCTTGTAGATAATACAAAATTTCAGAATAAATGGGTTTACAAGTTGAAGGATCAAGATGGACGTAGAAAAAGGTATAAAGCTAGACTTGTGGTGAAAGGGTTTGCACAGAAGAAAGGTATTGATTTTGATGAAATATTTTCTCCTGTTGTTAAAATGACTTCAATCAGAACTATTTTAAGTCTAGTAGCAGTTTAAGATTTGCATCTTGAGCAATTAGATGTAAAGACAACCTTTCTCCATGGGGATTTGGAGGAAGAGATATATATGCAGCAGCCACAAGGATATGAGGTAAAAGGGAAGGAGAAACTAGTGTGCAGGTTGAAGAAGAGCTTGTATCGCTTAAAACAAGCTCCAAGGTAGTGGTATCTAAAATTTGACAAGTTTATGTCTGAACAAGGTTATACTAGATGTCACTCTGATCATTGTGTTTACCTAAGAAAGAAAAATAATGGCAACTATATTATATTTTAATTGTATGTATATGACATGCTTGTTGTAGGGTCTAACATGCAGGAAATAAATGTGCTCAAAATAAAATTGGAAAATTCATTTGCAATGGAGGATTTGGGAGCTACAAAACAAATCCCTGGTATGTGAATAACTAGAGACAAAACAAATCGCAAATTAACATTGTCTCAGAATGAGTACATACAAAAGGTGTTGAAAAGACTTAATATGCACAATGCAAAACCAGTTAGTACACCTTTTGCTAGCCATTTCAAAATTAGTAAGGAGATGTGCCCAAAGAACCAAGAAGACATGGATTATATGTCTAAAGTTCCATATGCATCAGCAGTTGGAAGCTTAATGTATGCAATGGTCTGCACAAGGCCTGATATTGCACATGCAGTGGGAGTTGTAAGTAGGTACATGAACAATCCAGGAAAAGGACATTGGATGGTGGTGAAGTGGATTCTTAGGTATTTGAGAGGTACCACAAATCAAGCATTATGCTTTGGTGGTTCAAACATTTCTCTACAGGGATATGTTCATGCAGATATGGAGGGTGATAGAGATAATAGGAGGAGCACCACAGGGTATGTGTTTGCTGTAGGTAGAACAATTGTCAGTTGGGTCTCAAAACTACAAAGTGTTGTTGCACTCTCAACAACAGAAGCAGAGTATGTTGCTGCTACAGAAGCTAGTAAAGAAATGATTTGATTACAAAGGTTTCTGGATGAATTGGGTAAGAAGTAGGAGTTGGGCAGGTTATACAGTGATAGCCAGAGTGCCATACATCTTGCAAAGAACTCTAAATTTCATTCCAAGACGAAGCATATACAACTCAAGTACCATTTCATTCAGTTAGCGTTGGAAGATGGACAGTTGAAGTTGGAAAATATACACACTAACCAGAATCCTGTAGATATGTTAAAAAAAGTTGTAACTAGGGAGAAACTGAGAATCTGCTCAGTTTCAATTGGTCTTCAAGTATGATGAAGAAGATGAGAAACAACCAGGTCCAAAGTGGAGTCATTGTATAGCAAATGAAGTAGCGATGGAGTTTCTATAATCAGTCTCCAAGCGGGAGATTGTTGGGTGTGGAGCTTGATTATCTTTTGTATTCAAAGGTATCGCCGCATTGGACTCCAGTTCGTAATGGGGTGGCAACGCTGCCCGTAAAATATTCGCTATAGGGGGGGTCCAAGGGGGGGGCGGCTGCGACCTTTTGGGAGCCCCCCCCTGGCGGGGGGTTTCGGGGGCAACGCCCCGAAAGCTAAGAATAGATGTAAAATTTCCTTGTAAAATGTTGTAATTTCGTAGTCAATCTTGGTCGTTCATTAGGCAGAGATCTGACCGTAGAAGTTATGTTTAATTTAGGGTTTTTTTCCCTAGAAGGTAAACCCTTGCTATATGTGAGGGAATTGTATTGCATCTATGTAGATCTTTTTTCTGAGTGAGGAAGAGAGAGGATATTGAGAGCGAAGAGGGAGTTACAGTGGATCTGCTATATCTATCTCTTCAGTTTGCTGGATAATATAAAAAAGAAGGACTGGTTGTTTCTCCATGGACGTAGCCCAAACTAGGTGAACCACATATATCTGTGTCTCTCTTATTTCATGCGTTTTCTGTGTTTATATTTCTGCAATATTTTATGTGTTCCATTGCTCTGTAATATATAGTTTTCTAATAGATACCATGGTGCTTTAAATCAACATACCAATATCATATATTCTTTCAAATGTAAGATTTCGTATTGTAGGTTATGTGATGCTCAACAAAATTAAGGAGTTCTTCATTATACATCATTGGATTAGATTGAAACATTTGTTGCAAGTCCTTTAAGGAAGGATTATCATGACCATTGAGCCCAACATGAATATTCATTTGATTTTGATTATTTGGATTCATTACATGTATGCTTGTATCAAAATATTTTTTGTAGATGTAACTTATGCAATATCTTCCTAGTTTCAAATGTACATTTTTGGAGCGACTTTTCACCATATAAATCCATGCACATATGGAGATCCATGATGTTATTATTTGTAGCTAACACGAATAATTTGTATCTTGATGAAAATGTCATATTGAAACATTTTATGTCTATAAGGAATATAATGTGCTACAACATGAGTATGAAAAATTGTATTCTAATGTGCCTATTTCATCACTTCCCTTATATCTGTGGAGAAAGTAATTGGAAACCATTTGTGAAAATATGGAAATTACATACATGTTTCACTTAGTGTGAAGACTATTATGGAACACACAATCCCTTGAATCAAGTTAGATAACTTTGCATGACACTTGCCCAAATATGGACACATATGTCTTAGTAAACTTTTATATCTAATTAATATTTATGCGATTCATGAATATAGAATATGTTGTAAATGTTTGCATAATTGTCATTTGTTGTTATTAAAATTGTTGTTATGTTCTTTGTTTTTCACTTTCTATTTTCATCGATATTCCTTTTATTCATTAGTGATATATTTTAACTTCTTCTCTCTTTGTTTCCTAACATATTCTCATGTTTATATTCCTACATCCTCAACATATACATCATCCATTTTATAATTATGGAAGCCCATTATAACTAGAATTATTATATCACAGTAACAAAAATCTTGTATCAAAGAGACAACATCATGCAAAAAAAGAAGAAGTGAAATTTAGGAAGTATATCAAAATCAATTATTATATCACAATAACTAAAATCTTGTATCAAAGAGATGACATCATGCAAAAACAAAAGTGAAATGTGGGAAGTATATCAAAATCCATGCAAAAAAAATTGAAACCAATACATTAAACTAAAATATATGTGATATATCAAAATTGATGGAAAAAAAACTTTGAAATCAATGCACGATCATTGAAATTTAGGCCATATAGTGAAATGGATTCATGAAACACAAAAAATGCAAGAAAACTAAAATGTAGGAAATATAATGAAGTTGATGCACAAAACATTAAAACCAATGCATTGAACTAGATTTATTCCATTGAACAAACTTTAAAATAAACTTTAATTAACATCCTAGTTATCTCTTAAATTAGTTGTTCATACAAATTGTTTCTTAATAAATAAAATGGTAGATATTATTGCTAAAACCATTACACTATAATGAAAGTGGCTATTTGGAAACTGTTGCCCATTAGAATGGGTTTCGTTTAATCTCATCCATGCTAATGTTTTTCCTACAATGTCAATTATATCTTATTGATATTATTGTGAATTTTAGGATGCAAGGTCTTGGAAATCATATTTTATCATTTTCAACGAGTGAAAATAAATCCATATAGATGTAACAAAACCCCTCCTAATCCCCACCAAAACACAGGTTAAAAGGAGGTGGTTACTATGCTGAGTACCCAAGATCCAAAGTGTCATAATGGAAATGGGGTCTAAACATTTTGATATTTCATCTATCTTAAAATTTCAATTTACATCATCATTGCACTCATCTCGTCAAGACGATTCTGGTGATATAAAATTTTACTTCAATGCAACCTCTGGAACAAAATCTATGGCTAATTGAATTTCTAGCGAATGTTATGATGCCACGTCATTAGCTCACAACGTGGTGCTTACATGGACAACCCGACCATTCACCAAAGACCACATAGTATAGGTACATTTTCTATCAACCCATTCATGGGTTGGGGTTTTCCCATTCTCCACTCATACGTACATGCATCCCTTACTAAGGCATTATCCACATCAAAAGCCAAAAATATAATCATCGTTGGAGATCATCTCATTACTATGGTGGTATCTACTGCTTTGATTGCGTTGGGCCTGACCTCACCCTCATACACGTGTGAACTTCCAACTCGGGGGCCAACCCAACTCCAATGCATCCTTTTTGCGCCGCTCTGGTCCCGACCTCGACTATCGCTTAACCGTCAAGTCACGAGGTAGAACCTAACCTCAACTCACTTAATGGAGCCATAATAACAACCCCAACCTTGACCTTGTCCATGATGACTCTATTAGATGAAATTTTGTCACATATGGTAAATAGGCCTGCAAACTGGATCAATCAACATCCTTGAAAATTTTGTCATCATCCCTTGACAAAGCCCTAAGCATCACTTCTCCAAAAAGTCTGGGTTTCTGGGACAAATTTCTCCAAAAAATTATTTTTGGCCCCAATGCACATTTCCTTCTTGGTTACCTTCATTTAGTGCATGTTGTATTCTTGTTCAGCAGCACTGGTCAACACATGTTTCTCCCTTTTGTAGGTGCATTGATTCTAGAAATTCGCGAAACTATAAAATATCTCCGAAGCTTTATATTTGAGAAGCTTCCAAGGTAGTTTTAACTATTTACCATGAATAGGGAGCTCGAATTCCTATTTGATCCTATCTTTGAGACCTTATCTATTATCCCTTAAGATCATTCTCCCATCATATGTGGATCTCAAGCCCATAATGGTAAATACTAAACTACCACATTAATCCTATAAATTTAATTCCTCCCATAAGGTTTGAGTTGGATTTTGGAGATTGAATAGAGATTTTAAATTATGCTACATTGATGTGATGGATCCTTTGCTTGTTTCATGCATGTGTGTAGGTTCTAATTATAGCACTTAGAGCTAGAACTGGAGCTTAAAAGCAAGGTGGAGGGAAAGACGTGCTACAGATTTCAGGTAGGCTTCTTTCCCATACTCTAAGTTATCTAAGGAACACTTCATGCTTTTTGCCTTCTATTTTTCTAAATCCGACCTCTAGATCTAGTAAATTCACGTTTGTCCACAATCATGAAAATTACGCATAAAAAAATGGAAACCATACTTGGCAATAATTCTTCCCTTAGTAGTTTCCTTGACCTTACCATCTTTTTCACCTCTTAAAACAATCTTAATTGACTTGGCCATACATTTATTGACCTTAGGAAAACACCTTTTTAACTTGCATTGGTTTCTTGTTTCGTGCTTTGGTTGAAATAGCCCTAGTGCATTCCATGATCTAGAGACAAATCACTTCATCACACTTCCTCCTTCTTTATACTTGCATTGCAATGCGTTGGTGTTTGTTCTACACTTGAGCTAATTCTTGTAAGATGTAAAAAGATCCATTCCTCTTCCTTTCTCTCTGATTTTCTTTGTTCCAACATGTTGTCCTTATGTCTCTTAGTGTGATCCTATCTCTAAAAAGCCTCCATCATGTTTTCTTTTGGTTTTGTTGGCCTTTGATAATAATTTATTTGGATTTTTCTTTCTTCTCGTCATTTAATTATTTTGAATTTTTTTTGCTTGATCATTGATTGGTTTGTAGAAATTGATATTACAATGATAAGTCTGTGATATTTCTCTTCTCAATGATCTAGTTCCATCTTAGATTTCATTGCATTTAAAAATTAAGAGGAAAGAATTTTTATTTTTTTCATTATTTTCATTTAGGGTTTTGAGTGAAATTTGGAAATTGGAATAGTTGCATTAGGGAAATCTACTTAGGAAACTTTTTTTGCTTCATTTTCTATGTTGCATTACTTTGTTTCTTCCCTCTCATAGATATATTTTTATTGAAAAGAAAAGGTTTCAATACCATCCTAGATTGCATTATAGGGAATTCAGGTGAACTCATGGCAAGCCTTAAAAATTGAAACTTAATTCAAGATAAACTCTAAAATTTATTGAATCAATCCTAAGGATCATTTGGAACATTAACACAAACATCTATAGGTCTAGTCTAGAGACGTGTTCTGACGTCTTTAAATGTAGGAGTTTTCATTTTTTGTTAGCATTACATTTGGGGGGTGATATCCCGTTTCATGCATGTAAGTGCATAAGATCGTTCTCCACGTTCCTTCGGGTATATCAGATGGTGCTCCACACATGATAAGTATATGGGAACACTCTCATCAAATAGTTATGCATTAGACAACACTACTACAGACTGCGCTTCCACAAACCTTTAGGTATATTTTGGAAGTCCCCACTAGGTTTCTATCCTGCCATAGGTAACTGAGTCAACCACCTTGCACACTGTGATACTTTGAACACAATATTCAGGGAAATTTCCTTCCCGTACATAAATCCTTGGTTCACAAAGGTGGTATATTGTAGTTCATAGTGACTTGGTAAACAATTTTCCCTAGTCATCTTTTTTTTTATTTATCTTTGTTTTTAATTTCTAAAATTTATTAACCACCGTGGAATAACAACCCTGTCGTTTGCGTAGGATGCAAAGATTCCTCCTCTTCCTCCAGAGGAAACTCCTCATCATCGAAAGAACAAAAAGACGAAAACTACCGAATTTGGTACTTTGAAAGCTACCCTTCTGGACTTACATCTGAAATTGACCAACTAGAATCATCACTTCCTATGAGTACTGAACCTGAGATCACTTCTCTTCTTACTAGATAGTTCGACACAATCTAAGGAGAAGTACCTGAAAGTTTATTAATTGAGGTTATTGAACCTAAATTTCTTGACTCGAACACATTGCAACCTAAGGTTATACAACTTAAGGAACCTAAGTTAACTATGCATGTTACTTTAGACTATTCCTCCTCTTCCTCTGTCTTTGACTCAACCACAATCTATTTATATTGGACCCAATAGTGAACAAATTCCACTTGGTCTTCTAAGTATTGAGGAAATTCCTCAAGAAGAGCCTTAACCTTCTTCTCTTATTCATTTAAGAGGGCTTAAAATATATCAAGTCCCTCCTCCTCATACTCTGATACAAGCTCCTTTGTCAGATTCTCCTCTTTTCAACTCACCCTTGAGTTTCCCTCGACAGTCCTTTTTGGGAAATTTAACCATGACTGAGTTTGTTATGGTTTCCTAGCCCACATTTACAACTATGAGTGAGACAATCAATGTTGTGGCTACTTCCATGTTTGCAAAATCACCAGAAATACATTTGTATGGTGTCTCTGTTATAGACATATTTGGGCACTACAACCCCAATCATATATGTCCATAAACAAAGTGCTTCTGAGTCCTTAAAATTGTTGTTTCATACCCTAGAGGAACAAGGTTAGCTGATTACATCATCTCCCAGAAGTTCTCCACAGAAAACTGCTCAGAACTGGTCAAAACTGGACCATACAAACTACTCAGTGCAAAGGGTGCGATGCATCTCACCTGCCACATGCAAAAAGTGCGATGCATACTGAAAAGCCCTTCTATAGGGTGTGATGGGCGAGAGTAGACAAATGGCAGAGACAGTTTGCAAGGTGGAATGATCATGGAATCTTCCAGAAACTTCTCCTGTGACACTTGCCTCTCTGAATTCGCCCAGGGGATGAGTAAGAGATCATGAATCTCCAAGTGGAACAAAGAACTATCAGAGAGAAGACACTAATCAAAATCCCAAAATCTGACTCACCCCCCTGCAATCATCTATATATGGATCCCTCATCCCAGAGATCTGGAGGCTAGAATTTTGCATCTTGTAAGGAAGTGCTGTTGGTTTCCTGGTGGAACATCATAGTGTTGGGTGATTTAAGATTTTCATGAGGTGAAGAAGGGCTTTCATGTTGGGAGGATGATGCTAGGTCAGATTAATGGATTGTAATCCTCTCTTCTAATTTTATATCAATAAAGCTATTCAAGTTTTCCTCCACATTCTTGTATGTTTGATGATATATGCATTTGTATGGTCAATATATATCTGGTCCTATATTGTTTATGATTGTATATCTCTGTACTTTGAAGGTATTATGCTGCTTTGACTTTACAGGTACTCTTTGAAGCAGAGTAATCAAAGAAGGAGCGACAAAGATTTGTCAGAGGGGAGAAGGAACAAGCAAGGAACCGAGTGAAAGATTGAGGTTGGTATTCTTTGCTCCTCTCCTATCTACTTCTTATAAATGAAAATGAAAGTAAATTTAGTTTGTTTGTTTCTAAGATAGCTACCTGTCTTAGTGGGACTAGCAGCTCTGCATGGACACTAGATTTCCTGATAACAAAATGGTGACTCCGCTGGGGAATGAATAGCTTGTTTTCTTGTCTATATTTGTTTGCTTTATAAACTTACAGATGGAGCCTGAAGTCATGCCAGGTAGCCTTCGAACTGCATTTGCTATGCAAGTGCAAAGTAGATTAATGTTGCTTAAGTCTGTCTCCCGGTTTTGTTTATAAACTAAACGATTGATTTGCAAACATCCTAATTGCCCTGGTGGTGGCTCAAGTAGCCTCATTAGATCAGCCCCTGTGATTTGCATTTACTGAATATCATTAGCTCGGCCTAAATCCCTGAACTAAGCTGCAAACTGTGACCAAGAACCAAGTTGAAGTCTCATCCCTGGACCATCGCACCTTCTCCTCTTGGGAATCTGGATGCATCGCACCTCCCGTGTACAGTAGGTGAGATGCATCACTCTTTCCCTGTGTTATAGGTGCGATGATCAGATAAGACTTTTTCTGCTTCCAGATTTTGGTTTTTTGTTCACTCTCTTTAGCTTTATTCAGGAGTTTTGCTCTCTATGATTAGTATACCACTATGGAAACTCCCTTCCTTTGCATGATTCAGCCTCCATAGTAAAAAGAACTGTAAGTTTTTTTTATGTATTGTTCACCATTTATGGTTCTCCTTTACAAAGAAGTAGCGTAATCAAACCGTCGTCTTTTGATTTGAAAGTGTCGCAAGTGTCGTTTTTAGTCAAAGAAAAGAATCCTACTTTTCTTGATGGTCAATTACACTGTTACTCTTGTATTTGATTTGAATTAATATTTTTTCAAGTATCGAAAACAGTTTTCAATTCAAAATCGCAAAGTGTCGTCATTATCTTCCTTTCATCTTTTGAAGAGAAAATCGTTAGTACTATCGCTTGAAATGATTCAGATTTGTAGTTAGCATTCTTTTTGTCATTCACACATTAAGAAAGCGAAAACAAATACATGCATGTGAATTTTCATTTAGATTGCTTGTTGATTTTGATTTAGGACAGTGCATCTAGTGTGTGTCCTCTGCTCTATGTTGAAAGAATCACGCTTCTCTTTCCTTAGTAGCTAGGAATTTCATTGCAAAAAGAAGACTAAACGATCGTTTATCATCTTAGATTGTATTTTAGGAATTGTATATCTACATCACGTGGTGAACCTGAAAGGCAAACTTCTTAAGAAATATCAACTGTAAAATAAATTCAATGAACATAAAAATGCTTTGGAACCTAACGCACAACATTTAGAAGTCTAGGCTAGAGACGTATTCTGGCGTCGTAAAGCCTGGTAACTATCGCTTTCATTGTAGGTTGGGTGATTCCTTCTCTTTGAGATGATAAGTGCTAGTACGGACTTGTGCTCCCACGTACCATCGAGTATATATTGGGAGACCACAATAGGCTATATCCTTTATCCTTAGGAAGCCATGTTTTCCGCCCTATCGATCGCAATGCATTGAACACATGATTAGGGAAGGTTGACTGCCGTACCGTAAAAACGTATTCTGCAGTTTTGTGATTGGTTTGATAGTCCCTCTGTCTAGATTTATAGAGTAGACTCTTTCATTCCTTTTCAGACTCCTTAAAGGAAAAGGTCCATTTGAGCACTTGTCACTTCAGGCTCATTAAAAATCGAAGGCAACTAGAGTCATCTTTAGCTTTTTCTCAACTCTTAAAAATTGAAAAAGCGAGTTGTGTCAAAGCGTCTAAAATTCATTTAATTCGGAATCACTTTTTCCCCTTTATTTTGAGTTGATTGAGTAATCCGAAGTCTTGGAAGAAAGTCAATCGAAGCCCCGTCATTCACGGAGATTAACAAGTCACCTATCTTTGACTTCGGAAAAAAAACTATTCTGGACAAAGTGAACTCATTTAACTGGGTCAAAGTCCCCTGGTTTACTTGGAACTTGTGTTCCAACATCCTCAGGGACTCCAGTTACTCCAACCATTTCTGGTATCCCTGCCTTTACAGAAGAAGTTCCGCGGCAACAAGAGGACATTAGAACTGATCCTAGTGTAACGGTAAACACTTCTATTCCTGAATTGGCTCCATCTACAGCTGATTCGAAAGGTGTTACCCCTCCAACAACTATCGCTGCAGAGTCTATACCTTCTTCGACACCTGAAATATTTTACGGACCTGACGGTTTGCCTCTCCCACTTGGATTGATTGCTATAGAATTGATAGTGGAGGATCCTCCATCTAGTACTCCATTGCATTTTGGATTTGGGATCACCCTATATCCTTCTTCATCAGAAGTTAGTCTCCCTTCATCGCAAGTTCCTGTAGAATCGCCAGGAAATATTTTGGATAGACTAGATATGTCTGAACAATCGTCGACATCTAAGACTGTGTCACCTGACGCAGCAGTAATAGAACCTCTTGCTGCTACTCAAACAATGTTCGCTGGTGTACCATCTGTCCCAACTAGCTCTCAACCGCTAGATGGAGTCCATCCAGGGACTGTTTCGACAGTATGGTCTGTTCACGTTTGTTCGTCTGGAATAATATCTGGAATCTCTTATGTTGAGTCTCAGCAAATTGATCCTTCGTAACAGTATCAATTTGGGCAGTCCGGTCCCCAAAGGCCAATCATCCCTTTGAGCATTGGATTGTTGCCATATGGAGGGCAGTAAGCCCTTTCATTGTTTCCTCCAGGAGAACAACCATATGGGAGTTCGCAACAAAATTCGGTTCATGCTGGAATTACATCCAGTGGTTGGGTGCCAATACTGCCTCAACAACCAAGAGTTGTATACTCAATGCAACAAAGCCTACCTGTGTCGACTATCCCCACTACACCGGCCATTGTGACAATGTCGCAAGTACAAGAATTGCCTGTTGTATGCCAACCTCAAATTTCTCAGGTCATAATGCAACGACCTCCTGTCTCCACGACGAAACCGCAATCACCGATTAGTGGCTCCCTAATTGGAGTGACCCAGGTTCAAATGGGTACTATTACCCCTCATCTTGGTCAAATAGCCAGTATTGGAAAACAGCAAATAGTTTCACAACCATGGCTGGTGCAATATCAACAACTGCAATTCCAACAAGCTTACCAAGGATTTGAGGAACAAGTCTTTGCGAGTAATGGGTAGTCGTATATTCAAAACGGTGAACAACAATCATATCAAAATGGTTATGCTCATCAACCTTACCAAAGTTATCAGCATCAAATGCATTATGATGGTATGCAAAGACCCACTACTCATGCAATCCCATCTTATCCTGGGTATGCTTCGCCAAGCCTGAATCAACAGTTTCCCTTCATGGCAACTTTGGATTTAGCGGACCTAAATCGGCTAACAAACGATCCAATTGCTTATGCCCCTTGGTGGCTAGCGATTCCTCATAAACTTCCATCATATATTCCTAAATTTAATGGAAATCTGGGTGAAGACCCATCGAATCTTGTGATGACCTTTCATCTATGGTGTTCGTCAAACACTCTACATGATGATTCAATTAGGCTTCACCTTTTTCAGTGAATGTTAACTGGTCCAGTAGAAAAATGGTACATTGAACTGCCTAGAGCTTCATTTGATAACTTCAGAGCCCTTGCCACAACCTTTTAAACCCATTTTTAGTTACCAATAAGGTACGAAACAGGAACAAAGCTTCTTACCAATTTCAAACAAATGACAGCCACTCACATATCTGATCGTATTCATGAGTGGCGACGTCGTCGTAGAATGGTAAGAACATATGTTCTTGATCAGATGCTAGCTGAATGATTTATTAAGTCATTATTACCTTCTATCACAGAAGATGTGGCAAAGGGAGGGGTTGTCACTGAAGAGCAAGTCATTGCTCGTGCGCAATTTCTAGACTTGATCTATACTCAGTCTGGCACGCTCTATGACAAAATCCTTGACGCTCCTAGACTAGAGTTTTTCGTTCCTCCTCCTCATAAATCAAAAAAAGACTCTCATGCCGGCAATGGTGTGATAGGTATGATGAGCACGAAGACCGTAAAGGCTACATCGAAGAAAGCTCGTACGGTTTCTAGTCAAAATGCAAATGAAGAACTTCTCGCCTGAGAGGTAAATGCCGTGTCGACTGACAAAGGAAAAGAACTGAAGCAACCAGGGGGCAAGAAGAAAAATAAAGGGAAAAAGAAGAAATAGGAGGATTCGTCTCCTAAAAAATCTTCTGCAAACCCTTCTGGAGAAAGGAAACCAAATCATCCATGCTTTATATGTGATGAAGATCATTGGATGAAAGACTGTCCACATAAAACTGAGCTTAGGAAACTCTTAAAGAATTCAAAAACCTCAGCAGTATTGACTGATCTGTTTCCAAATCCAGGAACCAATCTCGTTGCTAGTGACAATGCTTCCCCATCCCAACTGCTCATGTTGTCCATTTCAAAATAGCAAAATGATGCTTTGATATCGACAAGGAATAAAGATTATGGGAATCCATAGCTATTGAACAACAAGGCTACTGATCAACCTAGTAGTTTGACAACAACTTCGACTGAAGTTGTGCCACCCATCATTCTTGAGCTAACAATAAAGCCATGGAAGGGAGTAGTACATAAATTGACATTTAATCCTCGTGCCAGAGCAGTACAAAATTATCATATAGTAGAGGACCTAGCCTAATCGCCATCCGCTATGTCGACACTTGAGGTATTGCAAAAATGCCCCTCCTAGAAGTAGGCTCTATTATCAGCAATAGGTGGTATTGACCCAACGGATTCCAATCTTGTGACCTTTAATCATAAAGGATATGACCCTCAGTTACCAGCTCAACTCACTTTCCTTATTCAAGTGAAAGGCCTCAACAAAACCGTTCATCGAACAATTATTGATGAGGGAGCATCTACATGTATTATGTCGATGAGTTGCTGGAAAACATTAGGTTCACCACCCTTGTCGTGATTGTCGATGACATTAAAAGCATTTGATGGACGAACATACACTCCATACGGGATTTTAAGTAACTTGCAAGTCAAACTGGGGGGCAAAACAGTAGAAATTGATGTTGAAGTTATCAATGGAAACCTCGATTACAACATCTTACTGGGAAGGCCCTAGATATATGCTATGGATGCTGTTGTGTCGACTTACTTCAGAAAGATTGCATTTCCTTTCCAAGGAGGAATTACAATTGTCAACCAACAAACATTTCTCCTCGACAGTTCACAAGTTATGGGAAGCATTCTGATGATCCACGGGAGCTCTCAATTGCTTCAAAATATTGGAGTAGGCCTACTAAAAGACCCGACATTGATGGGTGCTTTGCCCTATCGCCTCCAAAAAATCTGGCGGAAGTGGCCACGGTGGGAACCTACAATATGGTGTCTTCCATTTAGAATATATCATATCATGATGTTAGCATGGATCATCACGAGGCTTTGCCTCCAAGCCCAATAGAAATATTGTAGCAATCAATGTTTACGGCATGGGAGGCGAACCCAAATCAATGCTCATCAAGCGTTTGGATAGATAGGTCTAAGGAATATGGTAACTCTTCAGATCCTTGGTCGCATGTACATTCTACAGATGAAGGAATTGTTTAGTCAATGATGATTGATGGGGCACCATGGGAAGATTACCACCATCATTCCCATCTTCCAAATTACAAAGAATATTGTTCTAACGACCTTGATCATCCTTCAGTTTTTGATATCCTATTAAATACTGTAAATAAGGTGGATTCCAAGAAAAACTTGTCCAATATTGAAGAGACCATCGCCATCAATATCTCGACCAAACCAAATGTTGTAGAGAATATTCATGTCAGCAAATCTTGTTCTCCTTTAGAACTGGAAATATATTACACTCTCTTTCACAAGTTCAGAGATGTCTTTGCATGGTCATATGAAGAAATGTCAGGCATTAACTTGAGCATAGTTGAACACGAAATTAAGATGTATCCAGATGTCAAACCAGTATGACAACGGCTTTGGTAGGTGCACCCCAAGAAAGCCGTTTCCATCAAGGCAAAAGTTGAAAAACTTCTCCATGCTGGTTTCATTTACCCGGTTGCTCTAACCGATTAGGTATCGAAGATTGTTCCTATGATGAAAAAGCAAGGAACGATTAGAGTGTGCGTTGATTATAGGGATGTAAATTAAGCTTGTCCAAAAGACAACTACCCTACACCCTTCATTGACCAGATAATCGATGAATGCGTCGGATGTGAAATATTTTCATTTATGGATGGATTTTCCGGGTATAATCAAATAATTATCCGCCCATAGGACCAGTCAAAGACTACATTTATTTGTCCGTGGGGCACATTCGCTTACCGGAAGCCACCTTTTGGTTTAAAGAATGCAGAGGAAACCTTTCAGAGGGCAATGAATTATGCCTTCCATGACACCAAAAACATCATTCAACCATATCTCGATGATCTTCTGGCTCATTTGCGAAAGCGGACCGACCATCTGCAGCATTTGAGAGCAATATTTCTACGTTGCCGACACTACAAGATACAACTCAATCCACACAAATGTGTGTTTCGTGTCGGTTTTGGTCGTTTACTTGGCTTTGTAGTCTCAAAGGATGGGATTTGTCTCAACCTGTGTAAGGTTCACGCAATCATTGATTTTCCTCCACCTTCAAACTTGCCTCAGATTCAGAAACTCCAAGGGAAAGCAAACTTTCTGAGGAGGTTCATTCCAAATTACGCTGAACTTGCTAAAGGTTATATACATCTATTGAAAAAAGAAGTACCCTTCATCTGGGATCAAGTCGCGCAAGCTTCCTTTGATTCTCTAAAGGAATCCCTAATAAAGGCATCATTAATGTATGCTCCTGTTTATCAAAAAGACTTTAACTTGTATTTGGCTGCAACAGATACCACCATACCAATGGTTTTAGTTCAAGAAGACAAATGAATTGAACATCCTATCTATTATTTAAGTCAAAACTTAATTGATACAGAAACCAAGTACTCCTTTGTTGGGAAGTTGCCTCTCACAGCTGTTCAAGCGCTACAGAGATTTCGACACTATATCCTCATTCGAAAAACTACCATTTTGTCAGATTGCAACCCCATGACTTATATCTTGTCACGACAGTTACTGGGGGAAAATATTCCAAATGGAGTGCAATTTTGCAAGAGTTTGATCTGGAATTCATAAAATCCAAATCAAAGAAAGTCCTGGTGTTCGCAGAATTACTATGTGACTTCCCATCGTCGTCCAACGATTCAACTTCCAAAGAAACAATCGTGGATGAATCTTTGTTTCTGATATCTACAAGCGATTCGTGGTATGGAGATATAATCATCTATCTCCAGACCCAATCATATAGGTATAATACCTCCCGTTCAGAGTAACGACGTACTTGATACCAAGCAAAAGATTACATGATCGTCGGTGATACACTTTACCCTCATGGTATCGATACATTTTTGCGGAGGTGCCTCACCCATGAGGAGGCCGAAAAAATCCTGAATGATTGTCATTCAGGCGTGTGTGGGGGGCATCAATCTGGCTACGCCACATCATAAAAGATTTTACGAGCAGGATACTTCTAGCCAACAATGTTCAAGGATTGCTTAACCGCAGTCAGAAGCTGCCATGCTTGTCAAATCTTCGATCGCAAAACCAGAATACCACCCGCACCTCTGTAGCCAGTAGTCGCTATTGGGCCATTTGTAAAATGGGGCATAGATTTCATGACATGTAACCCCACCTCGTCTGGGGGGCATGGGTATATCATAGTCGCAGTTGACTATTTTACGAAATGGGCTGAGGCGATGCCTACATTAAACAACAGTGGCGAAACGGCTGCTCTTTTCTTTTTCAATCAAGTAGTCTCCAGATTCGGTGTTCCACAAGCTATAGTCAGATCATGGATCGCATTTTCGCAATCACATGTTGGTTGAGATGGCTGTTAAATTAGGACTATCCCATGACAGCTCTACTCCGTATTATCTGCAAACTAACGGGCAAGTTGAGGCAATCAACAAAGTCCTGAAGTGCATGCTGCAAAGGATGATTGGAGTCCATAAACGGGGTTGGCACCTAATTCTATACTTAGCCCTATGGGCATACCAGACATTGGTGAGAAATGCGACCGAGTTTACACCCTTTCAGTTGGTGTATGGCTTGGAAGCAATCTTACCAGTTCAGTGTGAAATCTCGTCCCTCAAACTTGCAATCGACCTTCTCCCCGGAACTTCAGAAGAGGAGGCTCATTTCTTGGAATTAATCCAACTGGATGAAACCCATCGTGATGCCACCTTGGCTAATGAAGCACATAAGAAATGAGTCAAGGCACAATTTGACAAGAATGTCAAACCCCGTGTCTTCTCAGAAGGTGATCTGGTCTTACTTTACGACCAGGAGTCTGATAAGTTGGGAGTAGGAAAGTTCTAGTCTTTATGGATGGGCCCCTATATTGTTAAGCATGTATTACCAAAAGGAGCCTATGAGTTAGTAGACTATGACGAGATTCCACTGTCGTAACCCCGAAACAGGTTATACCTCAAGCGTTACTATGCTTGACTCAGTATAGTAACCTCTTCGTATGCTTTTGTTACATTTTTGTTTTTGCTAAGAGTAATCATTTCAGTTAGGTAATCCACTTTTGCATTTGTTATAGATGTCGAACCTATTGGAATCATTTGTCGGATATGCTCACAGAGCAAGTTGTAGTTTGCGAAACCTATCTTCTATAGCCTGGGCCATCTTTCATCCAAGCGGTGAGTTAGTGAGTTTCAGAGGGGTATGTATTGGCTGATCAACAAAAAACATCGCTGAGTACAGTGCGTTGATAGAGCTCCTCTCTGATGCCATCATGCGTGGCATACGCCGACTTGTCATCATCCTAGACTCACAACTCGTCATTCTACAGCTCACTGGCATCTATTTTGTGTGGAATCTAGCTATTTATCGCATGTTCCTAAGGGTCAAGATTTTGGAAAGACAGTTCGATTCTATCCAATATCAACATATTTCTAGAAACTTAAACACATTAATAGATTCATTGGCAAATTATGTGTTAGAGAGACATTTGCGACATTTATAAAAGAAAAGAATTTCATCAACATTTGCATCAGGATCATATAACTTAACCAAAATATAGCTCCGAAAATAAAAAATATATATAACTGTTTATGGTTTACACATAGTGTTCTGTGTCCAAGAAAAAATTGATCAAATGACCCAAAAATGCAAAATGCTAGGGGGCACCCTAGTCTAATGGTGCTGGTGATAACAAGTCACCGCCTGTGCAATCATGCGTAAAAGCCTAGCCCATCGACGTGGCATGCCAGTAGTATGTCGCTGTAATCTCAAAGGCAGCTCGTCAGTCCTCACATTTGGGATACCGAGAGTGAGGCCTTCGATCTAATCCTACAATGTTGCAAGGGTCTCAGCAACATCTAGGTCACGAAGGATAGCCCTCCCTAGAGTCTCTCCTGCTGGAACGATAGATGGTGCTCTTAGTCGCACTGCTGGTGGCACCATTCCGATATCTGCATGAGCACATGAGTTTTGATTATTCTTGATAAAAGAAAGGATAGGAACATTATAAAAGAAATAAACAAGGATATGGTCTGATATTTACCTATAACACTCCACTGCTCGCCAGCCGGTAGAACCAAATATGGGTCACATCGGAAATCCATACCAGCATATGGACACTCAGCATAAACCATCTCTTGACGGTTGAACCACTCAAAGAAGGCATCAGAGAAAGAAACCTGTGGCTGACTAGCATGTCGGGCCATAAGGTCAACCCATCTCAGAATCCGTGGCTTAGTCGGTGGCAGCAGACGAAGTGAAATTTACTGCGGCTGCATCAGTGGGATCTTCTCCAAGGCGAAAGCAGTCAAAATGGAGCCATAGCCAAAGTTCTTAGATCATCCATTTTTCACCTTGGTAAGCTGTTCTTTCATCATCGGAAGTACTGCATCACACCAGTTGAACACCTTCAGTTGAAGGCATTCCAAGGCATACTGCATATAGGACCTGTTAGCACCTAAATCCACCTCAGGCTGAAAGAAGGAAAAATTTAGGGTAACCACAAACCACGCTCAGTCTGGTAGTTAGCCCTACCAGAACAGGAGAGGGCTCTCTCCGAGTCACGCTCAGTGAATGTATAAGAAAAATGGTCTGAGATGACTTACAATGCAATATTTACCTTAGGCTAGTAACTGAAAATGGATTTTGAAAACAATTTTATGAATGACCGAGCTTCTGGGATGTATATGGGACTGGCACTCAGCAAAGAACAAAGAATTGAATATGAAGGCACAAATTATTCCGTGAGGCAAGGTAGGCGGAAAATCCAACAATTTCGGTTTAAGGTAACGCGGAATGGAAAGATCGCTGAAGAAAGTGAAAAGGGCATCGTCGCATGAATCCTTTTCAACAGAAGAATAACACTGCACATGAAATTTTCCCACAGGCAGAGCAATATAAATTGAATTCTACCTAATCTCACTTAGAAAATTTCACTGAAATGAAACATGAAATGAATTATGAAACATAACAAGATACATATGGAACATAAGAACACATTCGCTACACTCACAACCACAAGAATCAGATGAAATAGAGCCACTGCTTTTCATTAATTCTCTGTCAAAAATACATAGTGCAGAAACAAAGTTTCTTTCGCATAGCCTCCCAGAAGTTACAAGCTAGCCAACCAATTGCTTTGCAAATGGTTTGCATACAATATATAGAATGTGCCATGAAGAGATAGAACGCCCAAGGGTCACAAAATGAAGGTGGAGAGCCAAACATCAGCTACAGGTGCAGCACCACAAACACGAGAAATGGCTTGGGTGACCCTTTTCCTTCCTTTTCCACTTGGATAACTGACCATGTCGAAAAATTGAAGTGCATATGAGTGGGACCACTTACAAAAAGTCGGGGATCCTCCTCCTGTGCATTGTGATCTTTTCCGGATGACTTCGGGAGGCCTTCCTAGTGTCTGAATTTAGCGTAGGATAGCTCGTTGCAAAGGTCTTTGATTCTACTTTCCAACCCAACTAGAATTTGGTAATTTGAAGTTCATTTGCTTTGTCAAAAATCAAATCTCCCAAGACTAGTTGAAATGTACCAAATGAGGCTGCCTAAAGGCAGAGTGCTGTTACAGTCAACGTTTGAATGCCTTCCTCAACTCAAAATTGATCTCATGATAGTTCATTTGAAAGCTATTTGTCTCTAGTTATCATTTCGACCATCAGGAAAGTCAGTTGGCCAACCAAGATAGGAGAAAACGCGATTTTCCCGAGGTCACTCTAGAGGTGCATCAATTCTCCCGAGGCAATTGTATTTTTTGACATTTCTTCAAAACCATGACACCTGTGTAAAAATTGAAGGAGGTGTTTCTTCCTTGATATGTTATGGACACAAACCTCTCTCAGTGTTCCCAAATTCATATTTTATTGCTCAAAAACATCATTTGAGTGAAACATATCCCGATGTGTGGGACAAGGGATTTTTCGAAATGAAGCGAAATGAAGGGGATAGGGAGCTTCTAAATTCTTGAGGAAATTTTGGGAAGTATGGAGGGATGTTAGGAAGTAGGGGAAAGTGGAATCTCAAAAATTGAGTGAGGGGAAGGGGTCAAAAAAGGCAAAACACAGGCCCAACCATAGAAAATTGCCAGGTTCTAGTAAGAAGCTAGGGTTTGTGTGAAAATGAGGAATTTGGGGGATCTCAGTGATGGGAAATGTTTGATAAGGTATTTTAAGGATAGGGGATGATGTATGAACATTAGGATACAACTTTTGCCGATGAGTTGACTGTCCAAGAGAAATTGCCTTCAAAACCCTAGGAGAGGGAAATGAACCTTGCCTAGGCGCAACTGAAGCATGAACAAGGTGTGAAATGACCCAATGGAACTTGACATGATGATGAAAACCCTCTGAATGATGGTAGACTCAACTGAATGGTGACATGGACCGACATTTGGACAACTTTGGGAGGAGTACAAGAAAACCCTAGACCTAATGCCTAGTTACCAAATTTTGCTTGAAGACTCACTGAAATGACAAAATTTGACCTTGACACCTTAAAATCACTTGTGTAAGAGCATGTTTGATCACTGGAGTAAGGCTGCAAAGGTTGACACTAACATTGGCTCCAATGGGGGATGGTAGCTCCTTGGAGGTGCTAAGAATCGCAGATCTCTGGAAGAGCTAGATAGTGCCTTTTGTCCATTGGGCTATGGAGTCCATTACTCCGACAAACCAACATGACTCAATTTATTGACTGAAGCTTGACTGAAACTGACTCAATGCGAACTGACATGACTAAAAAAACTTGACTCTAACAAAGTAACTCAAAATACTAAGAACTGAACTTAAAACTTAAAGCTTGGTGGTAGTACATGAGTACCTACATTTCTTACAAGACTATATATCATCAAACTATATCAAAATGCCAATGTAACCAATCAAGAAGATGGCTTCTTGACTGATTCTTCTGATCAGATCTTTTGGTCAACAATTGATATTGGAAACTGGGCATCCAAAAACATAATTGGCCATGATCTCCTTCATCACTGAATACTGCAATAATGACCTTCACTGCTGTCTGCAACAAATCTGCCATTGGATCATGAAAAACATGAGGATTCTCCTCCTGCTGAGGAAACAAGATGTCCTTTTCTTTTGATTATGATCTTCCTTCATAATGTACTTCATAAAAAGTATGGTCCTGGTCTTCAAAAATTTCTGAACAAGCAGATGAGCGGATTTCTTCTTCAAAGAACACTTCAAAACATGAAACATATGAGGAAGAATCTGAAATGGAATCCATAATGGTATGGTCGGCTATAGTCTGAATATATTTCTGATCATCTTGACATGATATGACAACCAAATTCTCATTACATTCATCACATTCATCAATCATGAGAAAAGCAACTTCGAATGATTCTTGAAACCCAACACTAACATTTTTATCATCTACCATAAATTCATCCAGAGAAAGCTTTTCACTTACTTGACTGCAGATCTCATCTTGTTGTTTATGAACTGACTGGATTACCTCTTCATGAAGGCTTTGTTCTGATGACATGAGGACATTTGGACCCAAAACTTTGCCTTCTTCTATGGACCAATCTAAAATGACACTTTTTCTTTGATCACTTTCAACCATATGGAACTCTTCAACCTGCTGATCTATTTCATGTAATTCATGTTGACTGTCAAGATGCAAAATCCCTTCATTTTCCACAAGATCTTGATTCTGCTGCAAAGTTTCCTGATCGTCTTTACACTGCTGAAAGGGATTTTCATACAGGGCTTCCATGATTTCATCATCCACAAAATTATCATCCTCATAATATTTTTCAAGACTCTCAATAAAACCATAAGCATGCTTGCAACAATCTTGAACTAGATTCAATGATGGATAAGAGTCTTTATATCTTTCAATGAACAGGGCATGAAAATCCTTTACACAGTAAATACAAGTAGCGGGCAAATTTTCATACCAAGATTGGGCTTCACCTTCAAGAGTGGCCATGAATATCTTGATTAAGTAATCTTCAGGAAAATCAACCTTCAACTTGCGAATGTGCATGTGAAATTGAACTAGATGTAAAGCAGCGTCCTTCTTACCATCATCTTTAAACGTAGGCAGATTCCTTGACCAATCTACCTTCGAAATTTTATTTGGGAAGCCTGGAATGTGATCTCAGCTCATGGGAGCATATCTTCTTGCAATCCGCTCCATTTTAAAAAATCTCAAAGCTACTGATCCCTCTGCAGTGGAGTCACCATGAAGCATTGATTGCTGGATTCTTCAGTGGATGGAGTCGCCAGGTGAATGATCTCAGCCTTCTTATGTCTAATTGTTGTTCACCATCAACAATCAGCTCTGAACTTGAGATATGTGCTGGGGCAAAACAATCTTCAAGCCAACTATTTTCTCCCCAGTGGAGTCGCCACTATGTTAGCACCTAAATCCGCCTCAGGATGAAAGAAGGCAAAATTTAGGGTAACCACAAACCACGCTCAGTCTAGTAGCTAGCCCTACCAGAACAGGAGAGGGCTCTCTCCGAGTCACGCTCAGTGAATGTATAAGCAAAATGGTTTGAGATGACTTACAATGCAATATTTACCTTAGGCTAGTAAGTGAAAATGGATTTTGAAAACAATTTTATGAATGATCGAGCCTCTGGGATGTATATGGGACTGGTGCTCAACAAAGAATAGAGAATTGAATATGAAGGCACAGATTATTCCGTGAGGCAAGGTAGGCGGAAAGAGCAGCAATTTCGGTTTAGGGTAACGCAGAATGGAAAGATTGCTGAAGAAAGTGAAAAGGGCATCGTCGCATGAATCCTTTTCAACAAAAGAATAACACTGCACATGAAATTTTCCCACAGGCAGAGCAATATAAATTGAATTCTACCTAATCCCACTTAGAAAATTTCACTGAAATGAAACGTGAAATGAATTATGAAACATAACAAGATACATATGGAACATAAGAACACATTTGCTACACTCACAACCATAAGAATCTGATGAAACAGAGCCACTACTTTTCTTAATTCTCTATCAAAAATACCCAGTGCAGAAACAAAGTTTCTTTCCCACAGTCTCCCAGAAGTTACAAGCCAGCCAAACAATTGCTTTGCAAATGTTTTGCATACAATATATAGAATGTGCCATGAAGAGATAGAACGCCCAAGGGTCACAAAATGAAGGTGGAGAGCCAAACATCAGCTACAGGTGCAGCACCACAAACATGAAAAATGGCTTGGGTGACCCTTTGCCTTCCTTTGCCACTTGGATAACTAACCATGTCGAAAAATTGAAGTGCATATGAGTGGGCCCACTTACAAAAAGTCGGGGATCCTCCTCCTGTGCGTCGTGCTCTTTTCCAGATGACTTTGGGAGGCCTTCCTAGCGTCCACATTTAGTGCAGGATAGCTCGTTGGAAAGATCCTTGATTCTACTTTCCAACCCAACTAGAATTTTTTAATTTGGAGTTCATTTTCCCTGTAAAAAGGAAAATCTCCCAAGACTGGTCGAAATGTACCAAATGAGGCTGCCTAAAGGCAGAGTGCTGTTACAGTCAACTTTTGAATGGCTTCCTCAACTCCAAATTGAGATCCTGATAGCGCATTGGAAGGATATTTTTCTCTAATTAGAATTTGGATCATCAACCAAGTCATTTGGCCAACCAAGCTAGGAGAAAACTTGATTTTCCTGAGGTCGCTCCAGAGGTGCATCAATTCTCCCTAGGCAATTGTATTTTTTGACATTTCTTCAAAACCATGACACCTGTGTAAAAAGTGAAGGAGGTTTTTGTTCCTTGGTCTGTTAGGGACAAAACTCTCTCAGTTGTCCCAAATTCATCTTTGATTTCTCATAAACATCGTTTGAGTGAAACATATCCTGATGTGTGGGACAAGGGATTTGCCGAAATGAAGCGAAATGAAGGGGATAGGGAACTTATAAATTCTTGAGGAAATTTTGGGAAGTATGGAGGGATGTTAGGAAGTAGGGGAAAGTGGAATCTCAAAAATTGAGTGAGGGGAAGGGGTCCAAAAAGGAAAAACACAGGCCCAACCATAAAAAATTGCTAGGTTATAGCAAGAAACTAGGGTTTGTGAGAAAATGAGGAATTTGTGGGATCTCAGTGATGGGAAATGTTTGATAAGGTATTTTAAAGATAGGGGAAGATGTATGAACATCAGGATACAACTTTTGTCGATGAGTTGACCGTCCAAGAGAAATTGCCTTCAAAACCCTAGGAGAGGGAATTGAACCTTGCCTAGGCGCAACTGAAGCATGAACAAGGTGTGAAATGACCCAATGGAACTTGACATGATGATGAAAACCCTCTGAATGATGGTAGCCTCAACTAAATGGTGACATGGACCGACATTTGGACAACTTTGGAAGGAGTACAAGCAAACCCTAGACCTAATGCCTAGTGACCAAATTTTGCTTGAAGACTCACTGAAATGACAAAATTTGACCTTGACACCTTAAAATCACTTGTGTAAGAGCATGTTTGATCATTGGAGGAAGGATGCAAAGACTAACACTAACATTGGCTCCAATGGGGGATGGTAGCTCCTTGGAGGTGCCAAGAACAGCAGATCTGTGGAAGAGCTAGACAGTGCCTTTTGCACATTGGGCTATGGAGTCCATTATTCTGACAAACCAACATGACTCAATTTATTGACTGAAACTTGACTGAAACTGACTCATTGCAAACTGACATGACTAAAAAAACTTGACTCTAACAAAGTAACTCAAAATACTAAGAACTGAACTTAAAACTTAAAGCTTGGTGGTAGTACATGACCACCTACATTTCTTACAAGACTATATATCATCAAACTATATCAAACTGCCAATGTAACCAGTCAAGAAGATGGCTTCTTGACTGATTCTTTCGATCAGATCTTCTGGTCAACAATTGATATTGGTAACTGGGTATCCAGAAACATAATTGGCCATGATCTCCTTCATCACTGAATACTGCAATAATGACCTTCACTGCTGTCTGCAACAAATCTGCCATTGGATCATGAAAAACATGAAGATTCTCCTCCTGCTGAGGAAACAAGATGTCCTTTTCTTTTGATTCTGATCTTCCTTCATAATGTACTTCAGAAAAGGTATGGTCATGATCTTCAAAAATTTCTGAACAAGCAGATGAGCGGATTTCTTCTTCAAAGAACACTTCAAAACATGAAACATATGAGGAAGAATCTGAAATGGAATCCATAATGGTCTGGTCGGCTATAGTATGAATATATTTCTGATCATGTTGACATGATATGATAGCCAGATTCTCATTACATTCATCACATTCATCAATCATGAGAAAATCAATTTCGGATGATTCTTGAAACCCAACACTAACATTTTTATCATCTACCATAAATTCATCCAGAGAAAGCTTTTCACTTACTTGACTGCAGATCTCATCTTGTTGTTTATGAACTGACTGGATTACCTCTTCATGAAGGCTTTGTTCTGATGACATGAGAACATTTGGACCGAAAACTTTGTCTTCTTCTATGGACCAATCTGAAATGACACTTTTTCTTTCATCACTTTCAGCCATATGGAACTCTTCAACCTGCTGATCTATTTCATGTAATTCATGTTGACTGTCAAGATGCAAAATTCCTTCATTTTCCACTGTACAAAGATCTTGATTCTGCTGCAAAGTTTCCTGATCGTCTTTACACTGCTGAAAGGGATTTTCATACAGGGCTTCCATGATTTCATCATCCACAAAATTATCATCCTCATAATATTTTTCAAGGCTCTCAATAAAACCATAAGCATGCTTGCAACAATCATGAACTAGATTCAATGATGGATAAGAGTCTTTATATCTTTCAATGAACAGGGCATGAAAATCCTTTAGACAATAAATACAAGCAGCGGGCAAATTTTCATACCAAGATTGGGCTTCACCTTCTAGAGTGGCCAGGAATATCTTCATTAAGCAATCTT